>JADBBT010001816.1:0-13845 GCA_015711505.1 Sylvilagus bachmani | reverse complement strand
ATAGGTTTAGGGTTAGGGCTAGGGTTAGGGTTAGGGCTAGGGTCAGGGCTAGGGCTAGGGCTAGGACTAGGTTTAGGGTTTTGGTTAGGGTCATGGCTAGGGTTAGGGTTATGGTTAATCCTAGGGCTAAACATAGGCTAGGGTTAGGGTTAATCCTAGGGCTAAACCTAGGGCTAGGGTTAGGGTTAGGTTTAGGGCTAGGGCTATGGTTAGTGTAACGGTTAGGGATAGGGCTAGGGCTAGTGTTAGAATTAGATTTAGGGCTAGGGTTAGGTTTATGGTTATTGTTAGGGTGAGGCCTAGGGTTAGGGTTAGGGCTAGGTTTAGGGTTAGTGTTAGGTTTAGGGCTAGGGTTAGGGTTAAGGTAAGGGCTAGGTTTAGGGTTAGGGGTTAGGGTTAGGGTTAGGGTTAGGTTTAGGGTTTGTCCTAGGGCTAAACCCAGTTATAGTGTTAGGTTTAGTGTTAGGGCTATGGCTAGGGTTATGGTTAGGGTTAGGGTTAGGGCTATGGCTATGGCTAGGGCTAGGGTCTGGTTTAGGTTTTGGATTAGGGTTAGAGCTAAGGCTAGGGTTAGGTTTAGGGTGTGGGTTAGGTTTAGGGTTAGGGCTGGGGCTAGGGCGAGGGTTAGGGTCAGGGTTAGGGTTTGTGTTGGGTTTGGGGTTTGGTTGTGGTTGGGGTTGGGTTTAGTGTTAGGGTTAGGGCTGGGGCTAGGTTTAGGCTTAGGGTAGGGCTTGGGCTAGGGATATGTTTAGGGTTAGTGTTAGGGCTGGGGCTAGGGTTAGGGTTAGGGTTAGGGCTTGGGCTAGGGATATGTTTAGGGTTAGTGTTAGGGCTGGGGCTAGGGTTATGGTTAGGTTTAGGGCTTGGGCTAGGGATAGGTTTAGGGTTAGGGTTAGGTCTAGGACTAGGGCTAGTGTCAGGGTTATGGTTAAGGTAAGGTTAGGGTTAGGGCTAGGTTTAGGGTTAAGGTTATGTTTAGGCCTAGGGCGAGCATTAGGGTTAGGGTTACAGTTAGAGCTAAGGCTAGATTTAGGGTTAGTGTTTGGGCTAGGGCTAGGGTTAGGGCTAGCACTAGGGTTAGTGTTACGGCTATGGCAAGTGTTAGTTTTAGGGCTAGGACTAGATTTAGGTTTAGGGTTAGGGCTAGGGCTAGGGCTATGGTTAGGCCTAGGGCTAGGTCTAGTTCTAGGGCTAGGTTTAGGGTTTGGGTTAGGGTTAGGGTTAGGGCTAGGGCTAGGGCTAAAATAAGTCATAGGGCTAAACCTAGGGCTAGGGCTAGGGTTAGGGTAAGGGTTAGTGATAGTGCTAGGTCTAGGGTTACAGTTAGATTTAGGGCTAGGTCTAGGGTTAGGGTTAGGGTTAGTTTTAGGGTTAGGGTAAGTGTTAAGGCTAGGGTTAGGGCTAGGGCTAGGGCTACCGTTAGGGTTAGGGTTAGGGCTAGGTTTAGGATTAGGGCTAGGGGTAGGTTTAGGTTTAGGGTTATCCATAGCTAAAATCAGGGCTAGCGTTAGGTTTAGGGTTAGGGCTAAGGCTAGGGTTATGGTTAGGGTTAGGTTTAGGTCTAGGGCTAGGGCTAGGTATAGGGTTAGGGTTAAGGCTAGTGCTATGGCTAGGTCTAGGGTCTGCTTTAGGGTTTTTATTAGGGTTAGAACTATTGCTAGGGTTAGTTTTAGTGTGTCGGTTAGCTTTAGGTCTAGGGTTAGGTTTAGGGTTAGGTCATGGTCTAGGGCTGTGGTTAGGGATAGAGCTAGGGCTAGGGCTAGAGTCAGGGTTAGGGTTACGTTTAGTTTTAGGGCTAGAGTTAGGTTTAAGATTAGGGTTAGGGCTAGGGCTAGGGCGAGGGCTTGGGATATTGTTAGGGTTAAGGCTAGGGCTAAGGCTAGGGTTAGGTCTAGGTTTAGGGCTAGAGCTAGGGCTATGGTTAGGGTTAGAGGTAGGTCTAGGGCTAGAGTCAGGGTTATGGTTACGGTTAGGGTTAGGGCTAGGGTTAGGTTTAAGATTAGGTTTAGGGCTAGGGCTGGGATGAGGGCTAGGGATAGGGTTAGGGTTAGGGCTAGGGTTAGGGCTCGGATCTGGTTTAGGTTTTGGATTAGTGTTAGAGCTAGGGCTAAGGTTAGGTTTAGGGTGTGGGTTAGGGTTAGGGCTAGGGTTAGGTTTAAGATTAGGTTTAGGGCTAGGGCTGGGATGAGGGCTAGGGTTAGGGTTAGGGTTAGGGCTAGGGTTAGGGCTCGGATCTGGTTTAGGTTTTATATTAGTGTTAGAGCTAGGGCTAAGGTTAGGTTTAGGGTGTGGGTTAGGGTTAGGGATAGGGTTGGGCTTAGTGCATTGCTAGGGCTAGGGCTCGTGTTACAGTTAGAGCTAGGGCTAGGGCTACAGTTAGGGTTAGTTTTACGTTTAGGGTTAGGTCTAGGGTTAGGTTTAAGGTTAGGGTTAGGGCTAGGGCTAGGGCGAGGGCTAGGGTTAGTCTTACGGTTAGGGCTAGACTAGGGCTAGGGTTAGGTCTAGGGTTAGGGCTCGGCTGGGGTTAGGGTTAGGGCTATGGTTAGGGTTAGTTTTAGGGCTAGGGCCAGGGTTACGGTTAGGGTTTTGGCTTGGTCTAGGTTTAGGGCTAGCACTAGGTTTAGGGTTATGGCTATGGCTAGGGTTAGGGTTAGGGCTAGTACTGGGATATAGGTTTAGCGTTAGGGCTAGGGCTAGTGTTAGGGCTACGGTTAGGTCTAGGGCTAGGGCTAGGGTTAGTGTTCGCGTTAGGGTTAATGCTAGGGCTAGTGTTAGTTTTAGTCCTATGGCTAAATCTTGGGCTAGGGTTAGTGTTAGAGCTTGGGCTAGGGCTAGGGCTCAGATCTTGTTTAGGGTTTGGATTAGTGTTAGAGCTAGGGCTAGGGTTAGGGATAGGGTTGGGGTTAGGGCAATGCTAGGGCTAGGGCTAGGGTTAGGGTTAGGGTTAGGGCTAGGCCTAGTGTTAGGGTTAGGGCTATGGTTAGGGTTAGGTTTAGGGCTAGAGCTAGGGTTAGGCTTAGGGTTAGGTTTATGGTTAGGGCTAGTGTTAGGGTTAGGGTTAGGGCTAGGGCTAGGTCTGGGTTTAGGGCTAGGGTTATGGTTAGGTTAAGGGCTAGGGTTAGGTTTAGGGCTAGGGCTAGGTTTAGGGCTAGTATTATGGTTAGTGTTAGGGTCACGGCCAGGGCTAGGGTTTGGGATATGGCCTGGCCTAGGTCTAGGGCTAGGTTCAGGTTTAGGGTTAGGGCTAGGTCTAGGGTTAGTGTTAGGGTTAGAGTTACGGTTAGGACTAGGGTTTAGCGCTAAGACTAGTGTTAGGGCTAGGGTTAGGGTAGGGCTATGGCTACGGTTAAGGTTAGGGTTAGAGTTAGGGCTAGAGCTATGGCTAGGTTTAGGGTTAGGGTTCGGGTTAGGGTTACGGCTAGGGCTAGTGTTAGGTTTAGGGTGTGGGTTAGGTTTCAGGCTAGGGTCAGGGTTAGGGTTGGTGTTGGGTTTGGGGGTTGGTTGGGGTTGCGGTTAGGGTTAGTGTTAGGGCTGGGGCTAGGATTAAGTTTAGGGAAGGGCTTGGACTGGGGATAGGTTTAGGTCTGGGATAGGGATGGGTCTAGGGTTAGGGTTGTGGTTAGGGCCTGGACTAGGGATTGGGGTAGGGTTAGGGTTAGGGTTAGTGTTAGGGCTAGGGTTAGGGCTAGGGCTAGGGTTAGGGTTAGGGTTAGGGTTAGGTCTAGGGCTAGGTCTAGTGTTTGGGTTAGGGTTAGGGCTAGGGCTATGGTTAGGGGTAGTCCTAGGGCTAAAGCTAGGGCTAGGGTTAGGGTTAGGGTTTGGGCTAGGGCTAGGGTTAGGGTAATGGTTAGGGTTAGGGCTGGGTCTAGGGTTAGTGTTAGGGTTAGGGCTAGGGCTAGGGTTAGGGATAGGGTTAGGGTTAGGGCTAGGGCTAGCGTTAGGTTTAGGGTTTTGGTTAGGTTTAGTGTTAGGTCTAGGGCTAGGGCTAGTGTTTGGGTTAGGGTTAGGGCTAGGGGTAGGGTTAGTGTTGGTCCTAGGGTTAAACCTAGGGCTAGGGTTAGGGTTAGGGTTAGGGCTAGGGCTAGGTTTAGGGTAAGTGTATGTGATAGGGCTAGGTGTAGGGTTAGAGTTAGATTTAGGGCTAGGGTTAGGGTTAGGGTTATGGTTAGGGTTATGGCTAGGGTTAGGGTTAGGGCTAGGGTTAGGATTATGATTAGGGATAGGGTTAGTGTTAGAGCTAGGGTGAGGACTAACGTTAGGGTTAGGGTTAGGGCTAGGGTTAGGCTTAGGGCTAGGGTTAGGGTTAGGGTTAGTCCTAGGGATAAAACCAGGGCTAGGGTTAGGTTTAGAGTTAGAGCTAAGGCTAGGGTTATGGTTACGGTCATGGTTAGGGCTAGGGCTAGGGCTAGGTATAGGGTCAGGGTTAGGACTAGGGCTATGGCTAAGGCTAGGTTCTGCTTTAGGGTTTGGATTTGGGTTAGAGCTAGGGCTAGGGTTAGGTTTTTTTGTGTGGTTAGGTTGAGGGCTGGGGTTAGGGTTAGGACTAGGGCTAGGTCTAGGGCTATTGTTAGGGTTAGAGCTAGAGCTATGGCTAGATTCAGGGTTAGGGTTATTGTTAGGGTTAGGCCTAGGGCTAGGTATAGGTCCATGGTTAGGGCTAGAGCTAGGGCTAGGGCTAGATTCAGGGTTATGGATATGGTTAGCGTTAGGGCTAGGGTTACGTTGAAGATTAGGGTTAGGGCTAGGGCTAGGGCAAGGGCTAGGGTTTTTGTTAGAGTTAGGGCTACGGCTAAGGCTAGCGTTAGGGTATGACTAGGATCTGGTTTAGGTTTTGGATTAGTGTTAGAGCTAGGGCTAGGGTAAGGTTTAAGGAGTGTGTTAGGGTTAGGGATATGGTTCGGGTTAGGGCAAGGCTAGGGCTAGGGCTATGGTTAGGGTTAGAGCTAGGGCTAGGGCTACAGTTAGGGTTAGGGTTACGGTTAGGGTTAGGTCTAGGGTTAGGTTTAAGGTCAGGGTTAGGGCTAGGGTTAGGTTTAGGGCTAGCGTTAAGGTTAGGGGTAGGGTTAGGGTTAGGGCTATGGTTAGGGTTACAGTTAGGGCTAGGGTTTAGGGCTAGGTTTAGGGTTAGGGTTAGGGCTAGGGCTAGGGTTAGGGTTGGTCCTAAGGCTAAACCTAGGGCTAGGGTTAGGGTTAGGGTTAGGGCAAGGGCTAGGCTTAGGGTAAGTGTTAGGGATAGGGCTAGGGCTAGTGTTAGAGTTAGATTTAGGGTTAGGGTCAGGGTTAGGTTTATGGTTAGGGTTACGGCTAGTTTTAGGGTTACGGCTAGGGTTAGGGTTAGTGTTAGAATTAGGGCTAGGGTTAGGGCTAGGGCTCAGGTTTGGGTTAGGGTTAGGGCTAGGGCTAGGTTTACTTTTAGTGTTTGGGCTAGGTCTAGCACTAGGTTTAGGGTTACGGCTATGGCTAGGGTTAGGGTTAGGGCTAGGACTAGGGTTAGGTTTAGGGTTAGGGCTAGGGTTAGGGTTAGGGTACGGCTAGGTCTAGGGCTAGGGCTAGGGTTAGGGTTTGGGTTAGGGTTAGAGCTAAGGCTAGGGCTAGGTTTAGGGTTAGTCCTACGGCTAAAGCTAGGGCTAGGGTTATGGTTAGGGTTAGGGCCTAGGGATAGGGCTAGTGCTAGTGTTAGAGTTAGATTGAGGGCTAGGGTTAGGGTTAGGGTTATGGTTAGGGTTAGGGCTAGCGTTAGGGTAGGGCTAGGGTTAGGGTTACGGCTAGGGTTAAGGTTACGGTTAGGGTTAGGGCTACGGTGAGGGGCTAGGACTAGGGCTAGTGTTAGGGTTAGGGTTAGGGTTACGGCTAGGGTTTGGGTTAGGGTTAGGTTAGTCCTAGGGCTAAAACCAGGGCTAGGGTTAGGTTTAGGTTTAGAGCTAAGGCTAGGGTTAGGATTAGGGTTAGGTTTAGGGATAGGGCTAGAGCTAGGGCTAGGTATAGAGTTAGGGTTAGGGCTAGGGCTATGGCTAGGGCTAGGGTCTGGTTTAGGGTTTGGATTAGGGTTAGAGCTAGGGCTAGGGTTATGTTTAGTGTGTGGGTTTGGGTTTGGGCTGTGGTTAGGTTTAGGGCTAGGGTTAGGTCTAGTGCTATGGTTAGGGTTAGTGCTAGGGCTAGTGCTAGATTCAGGGTTAGGCTTACAGTTAGGGTTAGGGCTAGTGTTAGGTTTAAGATTAGGGTTATGACTAGGGCTAGGGCAAGGCCTAGCGTTATAGTTAGGTTTAGGGTTACGGCTAGGGCGAAGGCTAGGCTTAGGGCTAGGGTTAGGGCTAGGGCTAGTACTAGGGCTAGGGCTCAGATCTGGTTTAGGGTTTGGATTAGTGTTAGAGCTAGGGCTATTTTTAGGTTTAATGTGTGGGTTAGGTTTACGGATAGGTTGGGGTTAGGGCAATGCTAGGGCTACGGCTATGGTTAGGGTTAGAGCTAGGGCTAGGTCTACAGTTAGGGTTAGGTTTACGGTTAGGGTTAGGGCTAGGGTTAGGTTTAGGGCTAGCGTTTTGGCTAGGGTTAGGGTTTGGGTTAGTGTTAGGGCTAGGGCTAGGGTTAGGATTAGGTTTAGGTTTAGGTCTAGGGCTAGGGCTAGGGCTATTTTTAGGGTTAGGGTTAAGGTAAGGTTAAGGTTAGGACTAGCGTTAGGATCAAGATTATTGTTAAACCTAGGGCTAGCGTTAGGGTTAGGGTTAGGGTTAAGGCTAGGGCTAGGGTTAGGTTTAGTGTGTGGGTCAGGGCTAGGGCTAAGGTTAGGGCTAGCACTGGGCTTAGCGTTAAGGCTATGGCTAGGGTTAGAGCTAGGTCTAGGGATAGTTTTTGGGTTAGTGCTATGGTTAGTGTTTGGGTTAGGGTTAGGGTTAGTGTTATGCTAGGGTTAGGGCTAGGGTTAGGGTTAGGGTTAGTGTTAGGGTTAGAGCTAGGGTTAGTGCTAGGGCTAGGGCTAGCGTTAGGGTTACAGTTTGGGCTAGGGTTAGGTTTAGGGCTAGGGTTAGGGTTAGGTTTAGGGCTAAGTCTAGGGTTGTGATTATGGTTATGGTTCGGGCTAGTGAAGGGCTAGGTATAGGTTTAGGGTTAGGGCTAGGGCTATGGCTATGGCTAGCGCTAGTGTCTGGTTTAGGGTTTGGATTAGGGTTAGAGCTAAGGCTAGGGTTATGTTTAGGTGTGGGTTAGGGTTACGGTTAGGGTTAGGGTTAGGGTTAGGGCTAGGGCTAGGTCTAGGGCTATGGTTAGGGTTGGAGGTAGGGCTAGGGCTAGAGTTAGGGTTAGGTTTACGGTCAGGGTTGGAGGTAGGGCTAGGGCTAGAGTTAGGGTTAGGGTTACGGTTAGGGTTTTGGCTAGGGTTAGGTTTAAGATTTCGGTTAGGTCTAGGGCTAGGGCTAGGGCGAGGTCTTGGGTTAGGGCTAGGGTTAGGGATAGGGTATTTTTATGGCTAGGGTTAGGTTTAAGATTAGGGTTAGGGCTAGGGCTAGGGCGAAGTCTACGGTTAGTGTTAGCGTTAGGGCTAGGGCTAAGGTTAGGTTTAGGGCTAGTGCTAGGATCTGGTTTAGGGTTTGAATTAGTGTTAGAGCTAGGGCTAGGGTTAGGTTTAGGGTGTGTTTTAGGGTTAGGGATAGGGTTGGGGTTAGGGCAAGGCTAGCGTTAGGGCTAGGGTGAGGTTTAGAGCTAGTTCTAGGGCTACAGTTAGGGTTAGGGTTACGGTTAGGGTTAGGTTTAGGGGTAGGTTTAAGGTTAGGGTTAGGGCTAGTGTTAGGTTTAGGGCTAGCGTTGTGGTTAGGGTTAGGGTAAGGGCTATGGTTAGGGTTAGGGTTAGGGTCATGGCTAGGGATAGTGTTAGGGTTAGGTTGTGGGTTAGGTTTCAGGCTAGGGTCAGGGTTAGGGTTGGTGTTGGGGTTGGTGTTTGGTTGGGGTTGGTTTTAGGGTTATGGTTAAGGTTAGGGCTAGGGCTAGGCTTAGGGTTAGGGTTAGGGTTAGGGCTGGGGCTAGGGTTAGGTTTAGGGATAGGGCTTGGGCTAGGGATAGGGTTAGGGTGGGGTTAGGGTTAGGGTTAGGGCTAGGGTTAGGGCTAGGGCTAGGGTTAGGGTTAGGGTTAGGGTTAAGGTACGGTTAAAGTTAGGTCTAGGGTTAGGGTTATGATTATTATTAAGCTTAGGGCTAGCGTTACTGGTAGGTTTAGGATTAGGACTAGGGCTAGGGCTAGGGTTAGGTTTAGTGTGTGGGTCAGGGCAAGTGCTAAGGTTAGGTCTAGCTCTAGCCTTAGCATTAGGGCTATGGCTAGGGTTAGGCCTAGGACTAGGGATGGGATTCGGGTTAGGGCTAGGGTTAGTGTTTGGGTTAGGGTTAGGGCTAGGGCTAGGGTTAGGGCTAGTCCTAGGGCTAAACCTAGGGCTAGGGTTAGGTTTATGGTTAGGGTTTGGGCTAGTGTTAGAGTTAGATTTAGGGCTAGGGTTAGGGTTAGGGTTACTTTAGGGTTAGGGCTAGGGTTAGGGTTAGGTTTATGGTTAGGTTTAGGGCAAATGTTAGGGTTAGTGCTAGGGTTAGGTTTAGTGTTAGGGTTAGAGCTAGGGTTAGGGCTAGGGCTAGGGTTAGCGTTAGAGTTACAGTTCAGGCTAGGGTTAGCTTTAGGGCTAGGGTTAGGTTTAGGTTTAGGGCTAAGTCTAGGGTTATGGTTAGGGTTAGGGTTAGGGCTAGGGTAGGGCTAGGTGTAGGGTTAGGGATAGGGCTCGGGTAGGGCTAGGTATAGGGTTAGGGTTAAGGCTAGGGCTATGGCTATGGCTAGCACTAAGGTCAGGTTTAGGGTTTGGATTAGGGTTAGAGCTAAGGCTAGGGTTATGTTTAGGTGTGGGTTAGGGTTACGGTTAGGGTTAGGGTTAGGGCTAGTGCTAGGTCTAGGGCTATGGTTATGGTTATAACTAGGGCTAGGGCTAGAGTTAGGGTTAAGGTTAGGTTATGTGCTAGGGTTAGGGTTAGGGCTAGGGCTAGCGTTATGGTTAGGGTTAGGGTCAGGGCTAGGGCTAGTGTTAGGGTAAAGTTTAGGGCTTGGGCTAGGGATTGGTTTAGGTTTAAGGTTAGGGCTAGGGCTAAGGTTAGGGTTAAAGTTAAGCCTGGGGCTATGGTTAGGTTTAGGGTTAGGGCTAGGGCTAGGGTTAGTGTTAGGGTTAGGGTTATGGTTAGGACTAGGGTTAGTGTTAGTGTTAGGGTTAGTATTAGGTTTAGGGTTACTTTTAAGACAAGGGTTAGGGTTAAGCTTAGCGCTAAAGCTAGCGTTAGGGCTAGGTTTATGGCTAGGGCTATGGCTACGGTTAGGTTTAGGGTTAGATTTAGGGCTAGAGCAATGGTATGGTTAGGGTTAGGGTTGGTGTTGTGTTTGGGGTTTGGTTGGGGTTGGGGTTAGGGTTAGGGTTAGGGTTAGGGTTAAGGTTAGGACTAGGGTTAGGCTTAGGGTTAGGGTTAGGGTTAGGCTTAGGGTTAGGGCTGGGGCTAGGGTTAGGGTTAGGGTTAGGGCTGGGGCTAGGGTTAGGGTTAGGGCTTGGGCTAGGGCTAGGGTTAGGTTTGGAGTTAAGGTTAGGGTTAGGGATAAGGTTAGGTTTAAGGTTATTGTTAGGCCTAGGGCTAGCGTTAGGTTTACGGTTACATTTAGGGCTAGAGCTAGGGTTATGGTTTGGGCTAGGGCTAAGGTTAGTGCTAGCACTAGGCTTAGCGTTAGGGCTATGGCTATGGTTAGGGCTAGAACTAGGGATAGGTTTCGGGTTAGGGCTAGGGCTAGGTCCAGGTATAGGGCTAGGGTTAGGGCTAGGGTTAGGGCTATGGCTAGGATCTGGTTTAGGGGTTGGATTAGTGTTAGAGCTAGGGCTAGGATTAGGTTTAGGGTGTGGGTTAGGGTTAGGGATAGGTTGGGGTTAGGGCAATGCTAGGGCTAGGGCTAGGGTTAGAGTTAGAGCTAGGGCTAGGGCTACAGTTAGGCTTAGGTTTATGGTTAGGGTTAGGGCTAGCGTTAGGTTTAAGGTTAGGGTTAGGGCTAGGGCTAAGACGAGGGCTAGGTTTAGGGTTAGGGTTTGGGATGGGGTAGGGCTAGGTTTAGGACTAGGGTTAGGGTTAGGGTTAGGGCTAGGGCTAGGGTTAGGGTTAGGGATATGGTTAGGGTCAGGGTAGGGTTAGGGTTACGGTTAGGGCTAGTGTTAGGTTTAAGGTTAGGGCTAGGGCTAGTGTTAGGTTTAGGGTGTGGGTTAGGTTTCAGGCTAGGGTCAGGGTTAGCATTGGTGTTGGGGTTGGGATTAGGTAGGGGTTGGGGTTTGGGTTAGGGTTAAGGATAGGGCTAGGTTTAGGGTTAGGGTTAGGGTTAGGGTTAGGGCTGGGGCTGGGTTTAGGTTTAGGGTTAGGGTTTGGGCTAGGTATAGGTTTAGGGTTAGTGTTAGGGCTGGGGCTAGGGTCAGTTTTAGGGTTAGGACTTGGGCTAGGGATAGTGTTAGGGTTAGTGTTAGGTCAGGGTTAGGGCTAGGGTTATTGCTAGAGCTAGGGTGTGGACTAGGGCTAGGGTTATGGTTAGGGTTAGGGTTAGGTCTAGGGCTAGGGCTAGTGTTAGGGTTAGGGTTAAGGTAAGGTTATGGTTAGGGCTAGGGTTAGGGTTAAGGTTAGAGTTAGGCCTAGGGCTAGCATTAGGTTTAGGTTTAGGGATAGAGCTAGGGTTAGGGTTAGGGTTTGCGCTAGGGCTAGGGTTATGACTAGCACTAGGGTTAGGGTTATGGCTATGGCTAGGTTTAGGTTTAGGGTTAGGCCTAGGGTTAGGTTTAGGGTTAAGGCTAGGGTTAGGATTAGGGCTATGGTGAAGGCTAGGGCTAGGGCTAGGGCTAGGGCTAGTGCTAGGGTTAGGGTTTGGGTTAGGGTTACGGCTAGGGCTAGGTGCAGGTATAGGGTTAGGGTTAGGGCTAGGGCTATGGCTAGGGCTAGGGTCTGGTTTAGGGTTTGGATTAGGGTTAGAGCTAGGGCTAGGGTTAGGTTTAGTGTGTGGGTTAGGGTTAGGACTAATGTTAGGGTTTGGGCTAGGGCTAAGTCTAGGTCCATGGTTAGGGTTAGAGCTAGGGTTAGGGCTAGAGTCTGGGTTAGGGTTACCGTTAGGGTTAGGGCTAGCGTTAGGTTTAAGGTTAGGCATAGGGCTGGGGCTAGGGTGAAGGCTAGGTTTAGGGTTAGTGTTAGGGCTAGGGTTAGGGCTAGGATTAGGGTTATGTTTAGGGCTAGGGCTAGGGTTAGGGTTAGGGCTATGGTTAGGGTTAGGGTTAGGGCTAGGGTAGGGCTACGGTTAGGGCTAGGGTTAGGGTTATGTTTAGGGTTAGGGTAAGGACTAGGGTTAGGGTTAGTGTTAGGGCTAGGGCTAGGTTTAGGGTTAGGGTTAGGGCTAGGGTAGGGCTACGGTTAAGGCTAGGGTTAGGGTTAGGGTTAGGATAAGGGCTAGGGTTATGGTTACAGTTAGGGCTAGGGCTAGGGTTAGGGTTAGGTTTTGGTCTTGGCCTAGGATTAGGACTAGCACTAGGGTTAGCGTTAGGGCTATGGTTAGGTTCAGGTTTACGGCTAGAAGTAGGGATAGGTTTAGGGTTAGGGCTAGGGTTAGGGTTAGGGCTGGGGTCAGGGCTAGGGCTAGGGCTAGGACTAGGTTTAGGTTTTGGGTTAGGGTCATGGCTAGGGTTAGGGTTATGGTTAATCCTAGGGCTAAACATAGGCTAGGGTTAGGGTTAATCCTAGGGCTAAACCTAGGGCTAGGGTTAGGGTTAGGTTTAGGGCTAGGGTTAGGGTTAAGGTAAGGGCTAGGTTTAGGGTTAGGGGTTAGGGTTAGGGTTAGGGTTAGGTTTAGGTTTAGGGTTTGTCCTAGGGCTAAACCCAGTTATAGTGTTAGGTTTAGTGTTATGGCTATGGCTAGGGTTATGGTTAGGGTTAGGGTTAGGGCTATGGCTATGGCTAGGGCTAGGGTCTGGTTTAGGTTTTGGATTAGGGTTAGAGCTAAGGCTAGGGTTAGGTTTAGGGTGTGGGTTAGGTTTAGGGTTAGGGATGGGGCTAGGGAGAGGGTTAGGGTCAGGGTTAGGGCTTGGTGTAGGGATAGGGTTAGGGCTAGGGTTAGGTTTAAGATTAGGTTTAGGGCTAGGGCTGGGACGAGGGTTAGGGTTATGGTTAGGGTGAGGGCTAGGGTTAGGGCTCGGATCTGGTTTAGGGTTTGGATTAGTGTTAGAGCTAGGGCTAGGGTTAGGGTTAAGGTTAGGGTTATGGTTACGGTTACGGTTAGGGCTTGTGTTAGGGTTAGGACTAGGGCTAGGTCTAGGGCTTGGTTTAGGGCTAGGGTTAGGGTTAGTGTTAGGTTTAGGGGTAGGGCTTGGTCTAGCATTAGGGTTAGTGTAAGGGCTAGGATTAGGGTTAGGGCTAGGTTTAGGGTTAGGGGTAGCGTTATGGTAAGGGTTAGGGTCAGGGCAAGGGCTAGGGTTAGGTTTAGGGGTAGGGCTAGGGCTCGGTTTCGGGTTATGGATAGGGCTAGTGCTAGGGTTAGTGTTAGGGTTAGTGTTAGGGTTAGGGTTACGGTTAGGACAAGGGTGAGGATTACTGTTAGAGTTAGGCCAGTGCTAGGGGTAGGGCTATGACTACGGTTCGGGTTAGGGTTAGAGTTATGGCTAGAGCTATGGCTAGGGTTAGGGTTAGTGTTTGGGTTAAGGTTAAGCATAGGGTTAGGCCTAGGGTAGCGTTAGGGTTAGGGTTATGGCTAGGTCTAGGGTTAGGGTTAGGGTTTGGGCTAGGGCTAGGTCTAGGTCTATGGTTAGGGTTAGAGCTAGGTCTAGGGCTAGAGTCAAGGTTAGGGTTACGGTTAGGTCTAGGGCTAGGGTTCGGTTTAAGATTAGGGTTAGGGCTAGAGCAAGGGAGAGGGCTAGGGTTAGAGTTAGGGTTAGGGCTAGGACGAAGGCTAGGGTTAGGTCTAGGGTTAGGGCTAGGGCTAGGGCTAGGGCTAGGGCTAGGATCTGGTTTAGGGTTTTGATTAGTGTTAGAGCTAGGGCTAGGGTTAGTGTGAGGGTTATTGTTATGGTTAGGCCTAGGGTTAGGGTTAGTGTTAGGGTTAGGGTTACGGTTAGGACAAGGTTGAGGATTACGGTTAGGGTTAGGCCAGTGTTAGGAGTAGGGCTATGGCTATGGTTAGGGTTAGGGTTAGAGTTAGGGCTAGAGCTATGGTTAGGGTTAGGGTTTGCGTTAGGGTTACAGCTAGGGCTAGTGTTAGGTTTAGGGTGTGGGTTAGGTTTCAGGCTAATGTCAGGGTTAGTGTTGGTGTGCAGGTTGGGGTTTGGTTGGGGTTGGTGTTAGGTTTAGGGTTAAGGTTAGGGCTAGGGCTAGGGTTAGGGTTAGGGTTAGGCTTAGGCTGGGGCTAGCGTTAGAGTTAGGGCTAGGTTTAAGGTAGGGTTAGGGTTAGGTCTAGGGCTAGGGTTAGGTTTAGTCCTAGGGCTAAATCTAGGGCTGGGATTAATGTTAGGGTTAGGGCTAGGGCTAGGGATAGGGTTAGGTTTAGGTTTAGGGTTAGGGTTAGGCCTAGGGTTAGTTCTAGGGCTAGGGTTAGGGTTAGGGTTACGGTTAGGGTTAGGGCTAGGGCTAGGTTTATGGTAGGGTTTGGGTTAGGTCTAGGGCTAGGGTTAGGTTTAATCCTAGGGCTAAATCTAGGGCTGGGATTAATGTTAGGGTTAGGGCTAGGGCTAGGGTTAGGGTAAGGGTTAGGGTTTGGGCTGGGGCGAGCGTTAAGGTTAGGTTTAGGCTTGGGTAGGGCTAGGGTTAGGGTTAGGGCTAGGATTAGGGTTA
>JADBBT010001815.1:0-13846 GCA_015711505.1 Sylvilagus bachmani | reverse complement strand
TAAACACCTAAGAATAATTGTGTGTTAATTACAGAGTTTAACCACTAGTACTAGGATAATTAAAATTGTTAAAAATTTTCAGTAACTAAAATGAATTTATTCCTTCATAATCATTGCATGCTCCTAAATGCTATCAACATCTGTATCTACCTCTAAATCTTAAGTACATATTTTCAGTTATTTAAATCTTATTTTTAATTGACATATACTTGTCATATGCATTTATGGAGTACAGCGTCCTAACTTGAAGCATGCACATGATGTGTAAAATAAAATCAGGGTGATCAGTATTTCCATCTCTTTAAGCCTTTATCACTTCTTCATGTTTGGAACAGATAAACACCTCCCTTCTAGTTCTTTATAGAATGGATGAGCTGTTGTAAATTACACACTCCTACTGTGCTCTAGAAGCCTAGAAGTTAGTCCTCATTTCAAACTATAGATTTTGGTGCCCATCATTGAATTTCCTTCTAACTCCCCTCTGTCTACCTTTCTTGTACTCTAATAATAATTATTCTTTAAGTACACATTTTTATCAATTAAAACAATCCTTCCTTTGAAATCTGTGGTTAAAGAATCTTATTCTACTTTCAATTCATATGTTGTAATTTAATTAATTTGTAGACTATCAAACAGAATGTAAAATAATGTATTTTTATTAGCAAAAAAGCAAACAAATAGGATGAAAATTTGTCTACCTGTGATACCTGTTAAAAACTTAAGGGAAAAATATTGCAAACCTGGGCTGACAAATGGTTCTTTTTTCTGATCACTTCAACACAATTTATTTAGAAATTCAGTCCTATCTAACTAGTGGTCAAACTCAAGGTTGGCCAGCGCCACAGCTCACTTGGCTAATCCTCTGCCTGCAGTGCCTGCACCCTGGGTTCTAGTCCTGGTTGGGACTCCAGATTCTGTCCCAGTTGCTCCCCTTCCAGTCCAGCTCTCTGCTGTGGCCCGGGAGTGCAGTGGAGGATGGCCCAAGTGCTTGGGCCCTACACCCGCATGGGACTGGCTCCTGGCTTCAGATCAGCACAGCATGCCGGCTGTAGCGGCCATCTAGGGGGTGAACCAATGGAAGGAAGACCTTTCTCTCTGTCTGTCTGTCTGTCTGTCTGTCTCTCTCTCTCTCTCTCTCTCACTAACTCTGCCTGTCAAATAAATAAATAAAAACTTAAGGTAGAAAACAATCTTTCACTGCTCATTCCTGATGAGTGCGCGCGCGCGCACACACACACACACACACACACACACACACACAGCTTTGATATCCTCAACACAGCCACCAAAACATCTCTCCCATTAGGTATCACCGTTCTATGTCAACTCCACAAACACAGTTTAGGTTTTCAATAACTCCTAACTGCAAAGAACAATAATCTTTAATTGATTTTCTTCTTTAATTATTTTAGCCCATAGATAGGCTGAAATTCGGACGATAGCTTGAGACCTTTCCAGAACAATCCTCTACACAGAGATTTCACCATTCAGTTTGCTAAAGTTTACAAACAGTTTGGGTGCCCCCCAAGTCCTCATGTGTTGACATGTAATTACTATTGCATGAAAGCTTAATCCTAGTGTGGTGTTTAAATGTAGAGTCATTGGAAAATTACTAGAATTAGATGAAATCATTAGTGTGGGGTTGCTATTTTTGAATCCCGGTGACAATAAAAGGAGGAGGGAACAGATGCACTTAGACACACATGCTCCCTGCCTCCCTCCAGGTCATACCCGGAGCCAACCTGGGACTCTGACAGCAAAAAGGCCTTTATCAGATGCAGCCCCAGGACCTCACACCTCCAGACTATGATCCAAAATAAACCTCCTTCTTCATAACTCACCCAGCCTGTGGTATTGTCTTACTGGCGACAGAAAAACACTAATACAGTCTCTGGCGACTAAGAGTTAGAGAAGTCAGATTTCAGATATGAGTTTGTAAATCTGCTTGTCTCCTCATTGTCAATTTACCCTTGCCCCACTGTCATTCTAACCCTCCTAGTATGCTGACGAATATGATTAATTCTGTAAAAAACAAACTTTCTAAACCTCACTCTCAAATAGATTAAATTGAAATATTTATTCTGGATTCAAAATTCTATAAGCTACAGCCTTAGTTCCAGTGTGACTCAGCATTAATTTATCCTGTGGTGCTTATATTCTAGCCTGAAACTGATATACAACAAATTTGCTCCTTTTTTGCCTTTCCTTTGCTGATTTTCTCTGCCTAAATGTTTTCTACATCAGTGAAAAATCCACTGATGTCTGTGTTTCAAGTCAACAAAGTCTGCATTAGTAGATTTGTGGAACATCAAAGGCAGCAGTTTTTAAAACTTTCCAGATGTTTCTAATATGTAGTAAAGTTTGAATACCACTAATGCAGACGATCTATCCAATATCTAATCTCTCAATTCTTCCTTCATTTTGATCATCTTCTCCTTTAGCTCTATGTCAAAAGAAAACATGGGAAAATATTTTTGTAACCAAATGAAAGACAGAAAGCTTTTCTGTCTACAAAGGAAAAGATTGTTCAATGTGACTTAATTAAAATGAAGGACTTCTGCTCATCAAAAGAGACCAGACAGGGAGTAGATATTTATATTTATTTGACAAAGTACTCATATCCATAACATATTAAAATTCATGCAAACTAATTAGAAAATAGCATATGACATTCCAAAAATGGTAAAGACTTGAACCGACACTTCACTAATGAAATATACAATGATCAAACAAAATTGAAACTGGCCAAATTAAATCATGGTGGTGCAAGTCAGCACGGTAGTAAATTTCGGATGGAGGTATGACTGAGAGGGACATGAGAAGGTCTTCAGGTGATCTCCTGAATCAAAATAGAGAGCACAAGACCCATCTTCTGACGTGTGATGCTCACTTTGTAAGTCCCATAGTGCTTCACGCTTAATTGAATGCATATTATGTAAGACACCTCAGTAAAATGTTTTCAAAAAGAAAAGTAGATCTATGTTACTTACAGTGTCGCATGGGTGGACATATTATGCTAAAAAAAGAAACACCATTTGAAAAGTATGGATCATACTGAAGTGGCAAACATGAATAGCCTGTTGTTTCAAAAAGTTCATGGAAAATAGAATTAAAAGATGCTTATTTTTTTGCAATAACTTTCTGAAATTCATGTATATTGTTTCTGGAAATTCAGTATGGGTATTGTCAAGTTATGAAAGGTTCATTTTACTCCCATCTTTGGTAATGAGGACAGCAACACCACATAACCCAGATATAGTGAATAATTTGAGACATGGAAATAAATATTCAAGCAGGGGTCAGCGTAGGAATATATAAATGCCTCCCACAGAACAGGGACTCATGGTGGGTGTTGTGCAGCCCCCAGAGTCACAGGATAGGGTAGCCTGAGACACCAACTTACCTGGTTGCATGAGATTCCAGTTGAGGATACGGTCCTTGCCTAATGAACTCCCTAAAATAGGAAATCGTGTTTCTTAAAACAGCATTTGAGTTAAAATAACTTTCTCATTCTTTAACTTTCTGGTAAACCAGAATATTAACATTAAAAGACAAATCTTTCTCCCCTGATTCTACAGTTACTCTCTATATTTTAAATATAGACAATGCTAGACTAATTTATGGCACCATTTTTATCATCTTCCTTAAAGCTTGAATATTAGTTACATAGCAAATATTCTGGTTATTCCACACTAAAATTGAAAAAAAATATATAAAGTTACCAACACAGAATAAATATTATCACCTGTTAAAAATTTACTATGACACCAGTGCCACGGCTCATTTGACTAATCCTCTGCCTGCGGTGCCAGCACCCCTGGTTCTAGTCCCAGCTGGGGCACCAGATTCTGGCCCAGGTGCTCTTCTTCCAGTCCAGCTCTCTGCTGTGGCCCGGGAAGGCAGTGGAGCATGCCCTAAGTTCTTGGGTCCTGCACCCACATGGGAGACCAGGAGGAAGCTTCTGACTCCTGGCTTTGGATCGGCGCAACGCGCCAGCTGCAACAGCCATTTGGGGGGTGACCAACAGAAAAGGAAGACCTTTCTCTCTGTCTCTCTCTCTCTCTGTGTCTAACTCTAAAATTTACTATGACATATTTAAAGACTAGACTCCCACCCACCAAGAAAATATTCTCATTTTTAGATAATCTATATTAGGTGCATCAGTTTGGAAAACATCAAATAACATAACTACTAGGGCTTGTATTTTCAATAGACTAACATTATGTGCTTTCTTAAGCTGGTGCCTAGTTTTGCATATCCTAGCAATAAGTAGCGCTATGAAATCTACCTTGTTGCCCATCTCCCCTGTTGTTCCTGGTGAGGAGCTTTAAGCTGCCTGGAGAAATCTGGTCAATGTTTCATCATATACTTCATGCATTGAGGTGCATAAAGGTCCAAAAACCTCAAGCCTATAGCCAGCATATAATTCATAAGGCCTGAAACTATGCTGTTTATTGTGAACTATGATCATTTTAATAATAGAAAATACAAATTTTTCAAATAATTATGATTATTTAAAATCTGTATTTCTGCCATCTGTATCAGAAAACACTTGAAATAGCTAGAAATTACGTGTAATTGATGTTAACATCTTTTTTTTGTAAGCAAGATCTTCAATGGGATGATCTCCACAAACTACACACAGGCTTTTAACCATTGATGTTATCGTCTTATGAGTATTTATCTGTCAGTGAATAAAAACATCAATTTTAAGTATATGTTTAGATTTAAAAAGAAAAAGATTGGATGTATTATAAAACAAATTTTACATTGCTATGAAAGGAAGACAATGTACCTTTCTGCCAGTTTCTGCAGGGTGATTTAGAGAACATTTGCTGTGGAAGGTATCCGAGGGCAGGCGATGAGTGTTCCATGACCAATAACTTCAGGGAATGTCTCATAACTCACAAAGCTCACTGTGTTATACAACCGTACCAAACCTGTCAGAAAGAAATCTCTGTAAATTTTTGGACCCAGGCTCTCCTAAAACTACATGATCACAGAAATGTTTTTCCATTTTAAATGTGGGCCTGGCTCTCGAGGGAGCTGAAGAGGCGAAATCCAAGCATTCACAAATGTAAGTCGCATGAGAGTTTTCTGAAATCTCACAGACAGGGAGCACTGTGTGATTTATAGGCTAGCACACACAGCTCAGGGTGTTTTCTCTGAAATAAAGGAAACAGGGTCTTACTTGGCTGATTAGTTTTCTTAAAGCAGTTTGGGATTTCTTGGTAGGAACATTTGCAAATAATTCTCTTTAGGCAACTGTGTGTAAGTGTGTGTGTGTAAGTGTGTGTGTGTGTGTGTGTGTGTGTGTGTGTGTGTGTGTGTGTTGATAGCAAACGGGACAGAAGAGCAGTACTGTTCCCTTTCCTGTATCAGCTCACTACTCCTCACCCTCATTCTCTCCAAGTTTAGGAGAGATGGAATCTGTAACAAGGCCAACAACATTCTCAATGAGAAACCTAGTTTTTTGTGTGTAATTTAACTCTGTATCAGAAATGCTTTTCCTGGGACCCACACTGTGGCACGCCAGGTTAAAGCCTTGGACTGCAGCACCAGCATCCCATATGGGCACTAGTTCAAGTCCCAGCTGCTCCAATTCTGATCCAGCTCTTTGTTAAGGCCTGGGAAAGCAGGAGAAAATGGTCAAAGTGCTTGCGCCCCTGCACCTGTTTGAGAGACCAGGAAGAAGCTCCTGGCTCCTGGCTTCAGATCAGTTCAGCTCTAGCCATTGTGGCCATTTGGGGAGTGAACCAGCAGATGGAAGACGTCTCTCTCTTTCTCACTCTCTATCTCTGGCTCTACTGTTCTATGTAACTCTGTCTTTCAAATAAAAAAATAAATCTTTAAAAAAATGCTTTTCCTAATGATCTGTAAGAAAAATAAAGCTATTCATTAGTTTATCTAGAGAATGTTTATTCCTTCCTGGCCATGTCATCATTAAACTTTCATTATATAAGTTAGAGTTAACACTACATCAAATAAAATCACAAATGCATTATGAAATAAACATAGTTGTGAAGCAAGCTAGTTAGGGTTAGGGTTAGGGGTAAGTCTGGTGCAACTGAACACACACACAAAATGTACAAGAAGGAACAACAGAAGCCAGAATTAATTGTGAGCACACGTGTACCCAACTCAGGGACCCCGGAAAGACCACCCTGGGTTTTACACTTTGGGACAATGTGAGCTAAAAGCTCTGTGGGACATCCTGTTCTAGGAGGCACTAGAACAGTTTGGTGGTTGCCAGGAACTAGGGGATGGGAAATACAGGAAGTTCAAAGAGTATAGTTTCAATTACAGAAGACAAAGAGTTTTATAGGTCGGTTGTATGACAACGTACACAGGATTAATATTATTGCAGTGTATACTTAATAATTAAGAGGTCAGACATGTGTTATGTGTTTTACCATAATAAAAAGAAGAAATCAGGGGGCTGGCGCCATGGCACAGTGGGTGGGGTCGCTGTCTGCAGTGCTGGCTGCTCTACTTCTGATCCAGCTCTCTGCTGTGGCCTGGGAAAGCAGTAGAAGATGGCCCAAGTTCTTGGGCCCATGCACTCCTGTAGGAGACCTGGAAAAATCTCCTGGCTCCTGGCTCCTGGCTTCAGATCAGCACAGCCCCGGCCATTGTAGCCATCTGGGGAGTGAACCAGCAGATGGAAGACCTCTCTCTATATATATATCTGCCTCTGCCTCTGCCTCTCTGTCATTCTGCCTTTCAAATAAATAAATAAATATTTTTAAAAAAGAAGAAATCAATGAGAATAAAAAGAGAAAAATGATAGAAAAAATCAATCGTCTATTCATTGAAATGAATAAATTAATATGCTAATAATAAGTGTTATGGGTTAAACAGAACTTGACTCCCCAGATTCATACAGATGTTTAAACTCTGAAGTCTTATGTGAAGTTCTGATGGACTAAGAGTAGAGACTGATCTAATTATAGCATCCCACAGGCAAGCATGGTGGGGGGTCGCTAGGTGATGGGGACTTGCCTTTGGAAGATGGTTTTCTCAAGAGGGCTGGTTATTTAAACTGAGTCTGGCCTAACTTCTTGCACCTTTTTTTTTCCTTAAGAGACAGGAAGACAAAGACATTGAGGAGGGAGGGAGGAGTTTTAGAGCTTTCATAACCACTGCTTCTCCAGGATCTACATTAGGTGGAAGCTGGAATCAGCAGCTGGAGCCAGGAGGAGGAGCAGGAGCAGGGCTCAAATGCAGGTCCTCCAATGAAGGGTTCAGGCATCACAGCCTCTGGGCTGAACGCTGGCTCTGCTTCCTGCCCATTTCAATGCAGTTATTCTTAGCTTTGCACTTGCCTGGGGTCCTACAACTTTCTAATGGGTTGCTGGAATTCTCATATTGTATCAGTTGGTGTTTCTGTGGGGAACTAAGGGCTAGGATTTCTATTCTGTCATCTTACTCTCAGTCTCCTTAATTTCTATCCTGATCTTAATTATTTTCTTTTCCTACTTTCTATGGTTTTTTGTTTGCTCTTGTTTTTCTTATTTCTTAATGTGAAAGCTGAATTCATGGATTTGAGACTTCTCCTTTCCTGATATAGGCATTTAGTGCCATAAATTTCTCCCTGAATAATGCTTTAGTCACATCACTCTGATATAGTATGCTTTTTCATTCTATCCAAAATACTTCCTAATTTTTCTTTTGATTTTTTGTTTGACCTAGGTGCTGTGTAGAACTGTGCTATTTAATTTCAAAATATTTGAAAATTTTTCCAGAAGCATTCTGTTGGTGATGTGTAATTTAATTTTATTAAGTAACACACATTGAATCATTTGAATTTCCTGAAATTTATGGAGAATTGCTTTGTGATCCTGTAGGGTCTCGGTAAATATTTTGTGTATATTTGACAGGAATGCTTTTGGGTGGAGTATTCAGTAAATGTCAATTAGGTCATGTTGATTGATAGGGTTGTTCAAATCTTCAATTTACTTACGGATTTTTTTTCTTTCTCCCATTCTTCCATTACTGAAAGAGGGTTATTGAAATTTCTGAGTGCAATTGTGAGTGAATTAATTCTTCTCACATTTTAGTGGTTTTTGCTTCATGTATTTTTTGGCTCTGTTACTAGGTGTGTATGTCCTAGTAAGTCAATTCCTTTGCTTTTATGAAATGTTTGTAATATTCTTTGCTCTGATATCTACTTTGTATTAGTATAATCACACAGCTTTTAAAGCATTAGGAAGGTATAGATTCTTCCGCCTTTTAACCTACTTGTATCTATGTATTCAAATGTCTAGATATATGAAGTTTAATTATGAGTAGTTCTTATTTTTTTATCCACTGAGAATCTCTGCATTTCAATTTAGGTGTGGACATAATCTACATTTAATCTGATTATTGATGCAGTTGGCTACAAGTCTATCATCTTACTGTTCATTTTCTATTTGTCCTCTTTTCCATGTAAATAGTCCTTGTGCTGAGATCCAGTTAAATTATTTAAGAATAAAGCTTCCTTTCTGATCTTATTTGTAATGGTCATTACATGGGAACACTACTGCACTTCAATTTTATTGTGCAATTCATGGGAATTTCTGGCCCTGTATGAGGACTGGGCATTGTGATTGCAATCATTTTGGAAAGTTATTTCCCTGGCTTTACCTAGATTCTTCCCACATGTGTGCCGGTTAATAATCTACTGATTGAACAACTTCTCAAGAGGTGATCCTCTGAGGTTCTCCGGAGGTGTCTCTCTGTGTATCTGCCGTCTCTTCAGTAGTGTGCTCTGTGAACCCTAGCTGTATTTGCTAGCTGGACTCCAGTTCCATATCCTCAACCCACTCTATCCACTGAACACCTAGGGTCTCTAGCCCTGTGGAGAGGCATGGTCTAAAAATTCTCTTAAAAGACCACCATCTATCCTCATTGCCTCAATTCTAGAGTCTTGAAAACCATCTACTGTATCAATTTTGTCTGGTTTTTATTCCTCAGGCAGGAAGATACAGCCAAATCCTGTTTCTCCATCTTGACCAAAAGTACAAGTTCATCAAGACATGTCGCTTTGTTCTCAAAATGATTACTTGTGGGTGTATTGGGGTTGGCCTGAATGCCTTGATTTCTGCATTAGCAACGACTGTTCATTGTTCTTGCCTTCTGACATCCCTATGTTGACATGAAGAATTCATGCCCAGAGTGATTCTACCTAGGGAAGAGGTACCCTCAGATTCCTGATTACATCACAACTGAATGAAGTTCCAAAAGTGTTCACAAACAGCAAAACACCTGCCATGACCTACAGGGAAGGGATAAGTTAGATTGTACCAATCTATGCACAGAAGGGAACTTAAAAAATTCATGAGAAATGGGTATTGTGGAAAAATTGTGCATAGATTTCAAAAATATTGCACCAAAATAAACATCTTTCAGTTCCCAAATACATTTTCCACAAACTTTTTGAAGTATCCTCAAATAGACTAACATACAAAAACCTAGTTTAAGGTCTGTTTATTATTATGGCTAGCCAATTCTTTCTAATTACTTGCTATATCAAAGATGAAGATACAACATTCAGAATTCTTTTTTTATTAGATGTCATTTGACATTGAATTTCAACTAAAAATATTCTTTAGTTTCCTTACTATAGTGGATAATTTTCTGCCTATACTATATATTTTTCTAATTAAAGTGTTAAAAATTAATACAAAGTTACAAGTTTCATTTGTTAAACAATCTTTTCTGAAATATTTGTCTCCCACATGAAACTTTTCTAAGAAGAAATTGTATCTTTGGCCATTTTCTTTGTTTGGCTTAGAAATATATTTAGCTATCTGCAGGAAATCAACATTCAAACTCGCAGCTGCCAGAAGCAGGTTTCTTTTGCAAAACTATTATCTTCATTTAGTAGATAACTGTTACATAAACAGTTTAACCACCTCCGAGAGTCCTATGATCTAAGATTTCAGCACACACAATAATATTTTTCAGAGTTTTTGGGGTTTGTGTGTGTTACCTGTGTTACATATTTTGGATTATTCAAGCACATTTTAAAATTTTGTGGATGCACATTGGGACAACTTTCTGGATTCACAGTAATATTCTGTGCTTTTGATTACCTGAGATGTGCAGGAATCCACGCAAGGTCAATTAAAATGCAACCCCCACTTCAGGTCAAGCCAAGATATTAATCTAGATATATTAATGAGAAACCTTTTCAAATCTCGGGAAGATCCCTACTTTCTTTCAAAACTATAAGGAGCTGAGAAAGGCTATCAGATGCCATGACTGCAGAGTTATGAAGACAGCAATATGTGAGAAGCGCAGGGATACCCAAAGGTAAATTGAGAGAATGTAGTGGCGCACATCCCAGCTTCCCACCAGCCGCTAACACAGACACAGCCCTGCCCTTGCAGCTCAGTTCCATTCAACAAAGAATCCTCACTTCAGAGAGTTTGACTTGGACATCTACTGCGTGCAAGAAACAATTGTCCTTAAATATTCACATAAACATCAACGTCACCCAGAGGAGCATCTGATTGGAACGCACTTTGTCATTCAGTCACAGCTCAAAGGAAGACAGACCTGACTGCAGACAGTATTTACTTATGGGGTTCGAAAATGGCTTCTCAGTTAATACAAAATTTAATTTTAATATATAATTTAATCATGAGATTCACAATTCTTTTCATTATGTTTAGATAATAAAAATGATTCAAATTTTCTTCCATGTCCATGTGCTCAAAAGTCTATATCAGATCCGTATTCAAGCAAAGATACTTGATTAAATGTGAGTTTTTTCAGGTCATAAAATTTTGGTAGTAGGAAAAATAAGCATGGTCCACAAATAAAAGAATATTTCCTTTAATAAGTGAAGATGATCCAAAAGGAAATATGGGACATAAGAGCACAACTGAGTACTGAACTCAAATGTGAAGTGAGGAAGAGATCATGGGATGTGTGGTTAACCTCGGATTTAATACTCTCAGAGAACAAAATATCTCTATAAAGCAATAGCATTTTTCTTCCTTCTTTTCTCTAAAATAATAATTAATAAAAAGGCAATGCCTATCTAGCCCACATTTTTATCAGTTTCTTTTATTATATGGTCATTTTCTTTCTGTGAATACACAGAGGATGAATTATTTTGTGGATATTAATGGCTAGTAAGGCACTTTGCAAGGTCCTACAGACATCATTGTACAGGTCAATGATTTCAACACTCGCAAAGGTTTCTTTGTAAAGATTATATATTACCAAGATTATGACTTAAAGATTCTATACCTCTCATTGGCAGAAAAACACAAATTTAATAGGTTTGGAGGGCTGAAGTATAGAGAGATGAGAAAGAAAAGAGAACCTAAGCTCTGGACGTAGCCCACAAAGTCTACCTACAAATATTTCCTATATTTTGAAACTTCTTAAATTATATTGCAACCCATCCCTCTGGAGTCCTGACCTGCAGTTTAAGAAATACTGGCACTGATATATGAAATACACAGATAATGCAAAAACCTCATCTTACCAGATAGTTTCACCTCCTGCCCCCATCAATCATATTAAGAAATCTGTCAACAGGAAGCAAATTGCCTGGCTTACATTTCATCTCTACTCCCTTCACATGGCCACTCTGGAGAAAGTGTTAATGGCCAATATAAATGCCAAAAATGAATAAATAAAAGATATGAAGATACCAGTCTAATTAACTCTCCTTTCCATAGTAATGTCAAACTTCATCGCAATACTTGCACTGAAAGAAAAAGTGGAGAAGTCCTCTGGATCTTGTTTTATTACGTTTTTGAGAAGACATAATATTATTCTCTAATCTCACTTTCTTAAAATATCTTCATTTTAATTTTAGCATGATTTTTTATCTTCTTTTTGCTTTGCCAATTTATTTTTTAACTTTCTCCCTTTTGTAGCTCATCTACTATCTCAACAAAACTCAACATGGATAAAGGATGCAAATAAACTTGAAGCAAAATATTTTAAGTATATTAAACTATATAATAAATTCTAAATCATTGTAGTCGTCAGATGGTTAATGAGTATTTAACATATGTTTGTTATCTACCAGACAATATTACAGATTCCAAACATGAGCACGGTTAACAAAATAGTTCCTTTCCTTCTAGAGTTCAAACAAACTCTAGAAGAAAACAAAATAAAACAAAACAAAAGTTAGACCAGTTTTTACCAGTTATTGGGGAACTCTTCAGTGCAAAATACTGAGTGTAGATTTTTGGAGTGTTAGAGAATTGTATGATATGGGGCTCAAGTATGTAAAGTACATTAGGAAATGTTTACCTGTACAGCAGTGTGCAGACTGAGACCTGGTGAGGAGAGGGGTAGGCCACTCCAGGAGGAGGGCTCAGCCTGCACGGGAGGTATGAGGCAGGCAGAAGTGTATTGTGTCCAAGGAATTGAGAGAACGACATAGCGGCTGGAGCAAAGTAAGCAAATAGTAGAGTGTGCAACCAAATGGTAATAGCTTTAAGCCGTTTTTTGACACTCACCCTTTCTGCCACTGACTGCCAGTGTAACTTTCTATTTGGACTGATAATGAAATTTTCTCTACAAAACAGGTCACAACTTACATCTTTCTCAGACCCAGGGACCCAAAAAGCTACTAGCTGTCAGTAACTTGTAACACCTCCTCACGCCCAACATCTGCACTCCATACTAAGCCTTCTACAACCATTAGAGTTAAGATATATGTTAGTATCAGTGAGATATACAAGCACTTCTCCCAAATGAACACCATTCTGTTTTTCCTAACAAAGTTGTTGTCCAGTGATCATCTAATTCCAGTCACATTTTAGGGAAATTTAATTGAATCTAAATCAATATTATAAAAATTATCATCTTTTCAACAGCAAACACAAATGAGATAACAATGTTAGGATACTTTCATGGATCATATATTCTTTATTGCTTCCGTGGTATATTTCTGGCCTGTTGTTTGACATTAGCTTTTTAAAAATTTGCTTATTTTAAAATTTTATTTGAAAAGCAGAGAGAGAGAGAGAGAGTCAGAAGGAGATCTCCCATCCACTAATGCACTTCCCAAATGCCTGCAACACCCGGGCCTGCTTTAGCCCAAAGCCAAGAGCCAGGAATTCAATCCGGATTTTCCACGATGCTGGAAAGGACGTAACTACTTGAGCCATGACATGCTGCCTCCCAGGGTACACTTCAGAAGGAACTGGAGTTGGAGGCTGAAGGCGGGTGTTGACCTCAGGCTCAGTGATATGGGATGCAAGGGCCCAAGCAGCATTTTCACTGCTATTCCAAACACTGTCCTGCTACTCATTTCAATGACACCTACTTTTGTAATGACAACCTGGGCTTCTAGTTCAAGATGACAAATTAGGCAAAAACTTTTCCATTTCTTACTCATTAGATTAGAAAATCTTGCCACTTTTATAAAGCATAAAAATTCAAAATAAAACTAGAATCTTGAGGAAAAATTATAAGTGGGCCAGTATAAATGGTAACAGATTTATATCTTTACCCAAATTATTAAAACGATACTAGTAGATGTGATTTTATATATATAAAATTGTGTAAATTTAGATACATCAATAAAGTATACTTTTACAGTCAGGAGAAACACACATGAGTTTTCCGTAAGTTCAAGGAATATCTAGTCTTCCAAGAATGATTTATTTAAAAAGATTATCTTTTTACTAAGGTGTGTCTTTAGCACAAAGATCAGTTGGCTGTAGGTACAATGAGTTTATTTCTAGGGTCTCCATTCTGCTTCATGGTCTATTTGTCCATTTTTAATGACAAAACCATACATTTTATGTAACTAACTTTTTGATATATTTTAAAGTCAGGCAGTGAATTGCTTCCTGCTTTATTCCTTTTTGCTAAAGACTTA
>JADBBT010001814.1:0-13849 GCA_015711505.1 Sylvilagus bachmani | reverse complement strand
AAAAAAAAATATAATAGTAAGTTAAAAATCATTTAAGATGAAAAGAAATTTACAGAGTAATCAGAAAGAAAAGGATAGCTTTGAAGAATTTTTTGGTGAATTGTGACCACAAGTGAACTGAATATGATCTGAGTCTCAAACATAGCAAAAACGGTTCTCTATTTTCTGAGTGTATGCACTTAAAACATAGGAAATGGGAAATAAGAACCATTTGTTCTGATTAATATTTAAATGGGCTCATTTTTGTTCACATAATGAATGACATTTTATTCACAACAATGCCTCTATTATAATTTTAATCATTAAATTTCTATATCAACTTTCAAATTTTTAAAAATTTCTTATTTTTTACACCAGGAAGCCATGACACTCTCTTAGTTTCTGAAAAAAAAATTAAAAATTGTAGCATTTTAATGAAATGAAAACAACAAAAATTGTAATGTCCTGAGAGAGGCATTTATGTAGAAGTCAGGTATCACTTGGTACACATGCATACCATATCAAAGTGCCTGAGTTCTAGTCATAGCTCTGCTGATGATTCTAGCTTCCTGCTAATGCAGACCCAGGGGAACAGCAAGTGAAGACTCAAGTAATGGGGTTCCTGCCACCTATGTTGGACACCTAGAATAAATTCTTGGCTTCTGGCTTAGGCCTGGTCCAGCTCCTACTCCTTCAGGCACTATAATAGTGAACCAGTGTATGGGAGATGCTGTCTCTGCTGCTGTCTGCCTGGCTGTCTCCCTCTTTCTGCCTTTCAACTATTTGAAATGAGTAAATAATAGTAAAACATTTTTAAAAATTGTTGAATAATATTGTTTTTCTGTCATTTTGTCGACTAGTTAGCTGTAACGGACTTTTTGTTACATTTCATGTATTTTGTTTGATTATAATGTTAGTATTATAATTTTAGGCCTTTGAAGACAACTTAATTGAAGCAAAGAAAGAAATTGAAGCATCACAGAGTAAATATAATGCCCTATCATTACAGCTGAATAATAAACAGACTGAACTCATCCAAAAGGATATGGACATTACCCTGGTTAGGCAAGTATATCCAATTTTTATTTACCATTGTAGAAATGTCATCAGTCATTCAGAATGACAGAATTTATCTTTATTATTAAAATCTCAAAATAGCAAGAATATGCTTTCTATGATACATATGATTATGCATTGGAGACCTGGAATTTTATATGCTAAACTGAGAATAGTTACCTGGTAGCATTTGGTGGGTCCACAGAATTAGGAAAACATGGAGTAGGAACACATTTAATTCCCTAACACGGACAAGACATTTTTTCATTGCTTTATTCTAAAATACCTAGTTCTGTTCTACATGTTATTCATATTTTTATAATGAATGTTATCTAAGAAAATTTTTGACTTTTTGTCTTATTGGTTTCTGTGTAGTTTTAGTTTGTGAAATATTCTTTAAATACCAGCATAGTATGTTTTATAATACCACTCAAAATGTGGTTACTTGAAAAAGTGAGCATAGTACAGTGGTTTTTAAAGTGTTTTGAAAGATGTTAAAATCAGCGGTTAATTTACTTCATAATTACCTTTACTAGAAAACACTATTAAACAGAATAAATCAGGACAAGGATTTTGCTTAGTTGACAGATTGATAGACACACACACATATCTGTATGTATTTATTTTGATGGCTCCAGAACATAAAATTGAAGATACACTTATAGAAGTATATGCTAAACCTTAATTGTATAATCTATTTCAGTTAAATAAATGCTTAGTGTACATGAGAGGGAGGGAGTAATTGCCATTTTGTTACTCAGTGGGATGCAGTTTTTCTTTTGGTTAAAGGGAGGTAAAAGTTGACTGAGAACTTGATAAGTTATTGCTGTGTTTTATGTATTTCCACTGGGTATATATGGTTTTGTAATTTCAGATATGCCATTGTTAATTTATTCTGGATTATAAATTTTATTGAATCTACTAAAATAAAATGTCAGAATTTTAACTAATTCCCTGTATTACATTTTTAAAACTTTCTATCATAAAGGTGAGGAAAAATATAGGTTTCATTGATTAATGTACTGGTTGGCTTATCAGTCTAGTGTGTAGTGTTACTTCTGGTTTTAAGCCAATAATCTAACAAAATTAGATGAATATTTCTAAATAGGAATAGCATCTTAGATTGGGGAAAAAATAAATGATCATATCTTGTGATTCTCTTCCTGATGATATTGTAACTTCTAGACTTTTTTTTTTTGACACTTTCAGTTTAAAGGTTTCTTATACTTCTCAGCAGTGCTATTTTCATTTTACATTGTTTAAATATTTGAACATTGTTTCATATATTGAGTTAAATTCACTTTTTTTATAATCTGTACCTGTTTATCTTAGTTTTTGTATCTGGAGAATTTCAGAGACAATCTAATCTGTTTTGTAACAGAGCCCTTCCATTGGTAGAAAATAGTATCAATGACTACATTTTCTCATTAATTGATTAGTTACCCCTGTCTCTCATACAAATAATACATATATATTACAATTATATGTAAATTATATGTAATATAAAATGTATTTTTAAGTATATATAATATATATAAAATAGTGTTATGATGTTTTGTGTTGTCTTTATAAATATATATGCTGTGTTGTCAGCATCCATATTGTCAATTTTCTTAAAATATAGCACCGAGTATGGAAATATTTCAAACTGTTACAAGTATCACTGTCTAGAATGTCTACATAAATCTTTCTTATAAAAGTTGCTTACTTTCTAAATGCCCAAAACAGGGTCCAAAATAGTACTCTACTGAACGTAATAAATACTTTGTAGTGATAATGATAATGTGATATCCAAGACCTCTACGGAAGTAAAAAATGCTTACTTTTGTACTGAAGATATCTTAGTTCCCTAGACAGACAAATCTTTTTTGTGAACAAACTTAAGGCTATATTTTTTCCTCCTAATTCTTAAAATACATTACATGGTAGAAGTGGTTGCCTTTATGCCAATCCTGGAGTGATCTTGTCTTAAATAAACTGTTCTCTAGCTTTTCTCTGATATGTTAATACATCACAACATTAATGACAGTGGAGAACAACTGCCTTTGAAAAAGAGATCTTAGGTCTAAGGGTTTTAACATTATGGGGTAAAGTACCTGACTCAACCAAAGAAGCAAACTGCTCTGGAAATGGCAAGAGATTGGCACAAAGATGTTGAGTATTAAAGATTATGGTTTTGTCCTGATTGGTAAGAAGTTGAGGTGATTTAACCCATATTCACAGGTTGAAAACTGGCAAATATTGAAATGACTGTTTCAGAGTACTTTTCAATTTAATCTTACCTTACCACTTAGTCACATTTTTTGCTCGTATTTCCCTAAATGCAGATTCATAATTGTTGTCTGCCATTGAAGAGATTAAGACAGTGCCTAGCACAGATTATGAAAAGAAAAAGAATAAGACGATGTCTTAAAGACATTAATCACTGCCCTATTCTGTTAGATAAGGTGCTAGCAATTATAGTAATTGCTTTTGATGTGTGTGAAGTAATAGCTTTGGAAAAAGTGAATGTTGCCAAAAAATAAAGACTGAATCAACTAATAATCTTCATTTTACACATGAAAATAAATCATAAACTATGTTAGTTCCTTTATATAGTAAACTACTTGAAACATTTTACATATTTTTTCTTCAAAAAATACAGGATACAGGATATACAATTGCACAAAATATTCCAGCAATGGCATTTCCTTTTTTTCTTTTTAAAGATTTATGTATTTATTTGAGAGGCAGAGTTAAAGACAGAGGGAGAGACAGAAAGAGGTCTCCATTTACTGGATCCCTCCCCAAATGACTGCAATTGCCAGAGCTAGGCTGATCCAAAACCAAGAGCCAGGAGCTTCTTCTGGGTCTCCCACAGGGGTGCCGGGGTCCACTGCTGTCCCAGGCACATTAGCAGGGAGCTGGATCAGAAGTGGAGCAATCAGGACACAAACCAGCACCTATATGGGATGTTGGCACTGCAGACTTAACTTACTGCGCTGCAGCACTGGTCCCTACATTTCATTTTAACAGTTTGATGAAGCTAGGCTATTGGATAGAACATCAGATCCATTCGAGGATACAGTGCAATGTTAACTGATTGGGAGTATAAAAATTGTGTTTTGCACTAAATTTTGCTTGAGTTTATGTTCTTCAATTTAGTGTATTGCAAGAGCTGTGATAACAAATAAGGCAACAATATCCACATATGTACATTTTCTTACACAACAGTAAATGAGTAATAGCTAAGTGAGTGTGTATAATTATAAAAGTTTCATTATAAGAACTTATGGAGAAGGAGGATAGTAGTACATTTGGTAGTTTGGAGCAGAGGAGTTCCTCTTGAACACTCATTATAAGGTAATCATCAGAATGTTTGCAGTGTTGCCCTTGAGTTTTCTGTATGAGGATTGTCTGCTGATGTACTCATTTCCGTCATCATTTTTGTTTCACAGGGGGTGATGGTTGTGATATACCAGTGTTGCTTTATTGAATCTGTATGATGTACTCAAATTACACCAACCATGATTGTGAAAAAAGTGGTGTAGGTGCTTCCTTCTTTGGAGATACTTTACCTTATTGATAAATGATGAAGTTGACTTTGCTCTGTTTCTTTGTGGAAATTTTGTTTTGAATTCATAACCATATAAATTTCATTGAAGGTTAATCCATATTACTTTAGTACCATGGGCTATTTTTATGAACTACCTCAAAATATCTGCCAGGAGTTAGGGTGTGCAAATAAATTGGTAAATACTGTATAACATATATAATAATATACATGTCTATATTAAATATAGAGCATATGAACATACTTGTATTTCACTATAAATTCCATAACAAGTGCTAGCCAAGTAAGTTGACTAAAACTTTTGCCTGAGTAGATAGTGATTAATTCTACAGTTGAGGTGAGAATTTTTATTAGAAATTTGTTGTGAATTTGTGACAAAAAAATGAATGTGAATGCAGCACAGTTAGAATTTTTGATAGGAAAATCCTTAGCATCAGAACTCAGGTTGAATGAATACCTGTGTGTTGCTGGTTTTTCCCAGGCACTTGGCAGAAGCAAGGTATACATTGTCTCTAGAGGATGGTTAAACAATTCAGAACTTAAATTATGTCTATAGTTTTGCAAAATAATGTCTAGCACATAGTTAAAAATAACAAATATGGAATAAGGAAAGAGAAAAATTAAAAAGATATAAGAATATGAAATGAGGTTAGGCATTATGGTATAGTGCCTTAAGCCACTGCTTGGGATGCATGCATTCCATATCTGATGATGTGAGTCCCATCTAGTCCACTGCTGATCCAGCTTCCTGCTGATGTATTGGGCATTGCCTAAAACCTCCATTACAATATGGTGCCTGGCGGATGTTTGAGGGGCGTGTTTGCGGCTGCTGAGGTTAACCTACGTAATATCGGACCACTGGCAGGGATAGATCTGCTTTGGCTCAGGACACGGGGACAGTGTGTGATCCCTATACTTTGCTTAAGATGCCCATGTGGGTGGTCCACCCACACCTTCATGACCTTTTCGCTGATGCTAATTGGCTCCCCTGCTGTGCATCTTTTTGTAAGCCTTATAAGCCTGTACACTTCCTCAATAAAGTAGTTCCTGCTTCGACAGAACTCATGGGTGCTTGCTGTGTTCTTGACCCGTCGACCTTACCTTTCCCATTCGCCTTGTCAGGGAGTGCTTGTACTGTTCCCTGCTGGTCAGGGGCCAGCTTCAGGCTTACGACCCCAACACTGATGTATCCTCAGAGGCAGTAGTTGAAGGCTGAAGTGTTTAAGGCCTCTACCCTTGTGGGAGAGACAGATGGAGTTCCAGGCTCTTGACTTTGAACTGACCCAGCCCTGGCTGTTCCGGTATTTGGAAGATTCCCCTCTCTTTTCCTTTCAAGTAGATAAAAGTTAACAGTAATAATAATAATAATAGTAACCAGAAATGAAGAAGACCTAACTGAATAAAATATTCTTATGATGATTTTGCATAGAAAACTCAGAATAGTATAGGTATATTATTCAAATTTTAAAAATGAGTATATCATCCTTGGTAGATATAAGGTCAATTTATAAAACTCAGTTTCTGGGTTGGTGTTGTAGTACAGTGGGTTAAGCCATGGCTTTTGACACTGGCATCCCATAGCTGAGTGCTAGTTTGAATTTTTGCTGTTCAGCTTCTAATCCAGAACCTTGCTAATGTGCCTGGAAAAGCAGCAGATGATGGCTCAAGTGCTTGGGTCCTTGCTACCCACTTGGGAGACCCAGATGGAGTTTGATGTCAGCCTGTCAAAGCCTAGGTTGTTGTGGCCATTTCAAGAGAGAACCAGCATACAGAAGATGTCTTTCTTTTCTCTGTCACTTGACCTTACAAATAAGCAAATACATAAACTAAAACAACAACAACAAAGCACTACATTGCATTTTATACTGGGAAAAAAGCTTAAAATAATTTATAATATCACTGAAAATACAAAGATTAAACATATTGAATGCTAGCTCTAAAACATTGAAACAAGTAAAAGATCTAACATGTTGCAGGGATGATGATACTTAAGACTTAGATATGATGAAAAATTCACTTTTTTTCCAAATTGAATTAGATTCAGAATAAAACTCCTCATGAATTATCAACAAAGCAGTATTTACCACTCTTAGGCCAGGAGCAGCAAGGAGAGGTTGTTTCTGGATTTCAGTAGTAGAAAGAACCCTGGGAGAGTGTCTGCATGATAGGAGCAGTGTCCTTAAGCAGAGGATCACCCACACTGCTGCACTGTCTCAGCAGAGAGGGGGCCAGGGAAATAAATACCCTAGACTCTTTCCCCTTTGCCTTCCAGGATTTGGCCATTATGTCCACTGGATCAAATTCAGTGAGAGACAGAGATTAAGGCCTCAGTGTAATGCAGGCTGTAGAATATGGTCACTCAGGCTAAGTAGGGTAGACAATGAAGATTGGTGCATTCTGTGATGGTTCATTTTTCAGAACTGTTCTGGACAGTGTTGCTTGTTAATTTTCCTATATTAACTTTAGAGTAAGCTTGCTTATTTTTTGTATTATATTACAGTACCAAATTTACAAATAAACCCAAAGAACTTGGTATCATTGTGATCAGTCTTGTTCTGTGTTATGGTTTGCCATTTCATTTGTTTTAGTCTACCTTTGTGTCACTATGAAGTGCTTTGCTTCTCGTAAAGGTATTGAATGTGTTTTGCATATTCTATTACTATTCCATGTTTTTGAAGCTATTTTGAGTGGAATTTTTTCTCATGTAGTTTTCAAGTGATTTTCCTTTTATTGTTTATGGTTTTACTGTACATGAATTAATGTGTAATTTTTATAGGTAACCAAAACAATTATTTCATTTTTACTGTGAATTTTTTTGTGTAAATTTTTTGCCTTGAGTTCTAATTCCTCTGAACTTACTACTGATATTTCTGCTGTATATAAGTTTATTTTTATGATAACATAAAATAAGAACATAATTATTTAGGTACATATGATAGTTATGAATTACAAAAATATATGCAGTACAGAAAAATATAAATAACACAGAACAAAATTACACTAGAAATGCAACCTAGGGAAATAACAGCCATTTAACTTGTGAGCATTGTTTTACATATTTCTCAGTCCCTGTTTATAGATAGAAGATAGGGTAGACAAAGTTTTTGTATAAAAGGAACTAAATTGCACATATTCTTTCAGTAACTAATAACTTTAGTTTTTGTTAATGTAATGAAGCAATATTTGACTCTCTTATGTACAATTGCAGGAATTATCCAATCTCATATAATTATTTTTTTTTTTTGACAGGCAGAGTGGACAGTGAGATAGAGACAGAGAGAAAGGTCTTCCTTTTGCCGTAGGTTCACCCCCCCATGGCTGCCGCGGCCTGCGCACTGCGACTAGCGCACCGCGCTCATCCGATGGCAGGAGCCAGATGCCAGGTGCTTTTCCTGGTCTCCCATGGGGTGCAGGGCCCAAGGACTTGGGCCATCCTCCACTGCACTCCCAGGCCACAGCAGAGAGCTGGCCTGGAAGAGGGGCAACCGGGACAGAATCCGGCGCCCCGACTGGGACTAGAACCCGATGTGCCAGCGCCGCAAGGCGGAGGATTAGCCTATTGAGCCGCAGTGCCGGCCCTTTAGTCAGTTTTGATACTCTGCTATGTACGCTTGGAAATTAGCCAGAAATTCAACCATGTGAACGCCCCCTTAATTTTTGTTTCATGAAGTATAGCTTTTATCTCCTCTTGGATAATCACTCTGCCCAAAGAGATTTAGTCTTAGTTGTATATATTACTTCAGTGCTCATCACTAAGATTCTTAGTATTTTTATGAAAAGAGATATTTTATTTAATTAAAAGGCAGAGTGACATGGGGGGAGGGAAAAGGACGATGAGGGAGAAAGGGAAGTGTGGGTGGGGAGAGGAAGAGACAGAAAGAGAATATCTTGCATCCGCTGATTTATTTCCCAAATGGTCCCAAATTGCTGGGGCTATACTAGGTCAAAGCCAAAAGCCTGAAACTCTGACTGGGCCTCCCACATGGGTGGCAGGGGCTGAAGTACTCAAGGAATCTTCTACTGATTTCCTAGGTGCTTTAGGAGGGAACTGTATTGGAAGTGGAGCAGCTGGGACTCAAACTGATGTTCATATGGGATGCCAGTGTCATAAGCAATGGCTTAACCTGCTACGCCACAATGCCAGTCACAGCTTTTTACTCTTGACATATCATTCTTGTTTTGTGTTTTGTTATGGACCCATCTTTACCAGGGTCTTCTCTGTTGCTAGGGTATATTTTCTCCTCAATCAGCCTCATATTTAGCCATATGATTTATTTTGGCCAGTGGAACAAGAGTCAAAGTGACATATGCCATGTCCTAGCAAATATTTTAAAAGACTCATTGCTTAGTTTACCTTTGCTTTTCACCCTGCACCAGGGGAGTAACATATTCCCAATGCAGTCTGTTACTCTAGTTTGAGTACTAGAAGATGAAAGTCACTTGCAATGTGAGCAAGTAATAAATCTGCTTTTGTGAGCTATCAAGATTTTTTTTTTTGTAAACTGCAGAATAATATAGAAAGCTATTTCAAACCCTCTGTGTTTTTGCTATCAAACTTGGTCTCTAAAGAGATCTTCCTAATTTATCCCATGGCCCACTCAATCCTTTTGATAGCATCATGGTGACTGAGAGATCATTGGATTTATCTTTCACAATATAATATTTTTTAAACAAAACTTAACAGTCTTCCCCGATGGGAAGAAACATTGTTGGTGCTTAGCATCTTCTCTTTCATCTCAACCTGAATTTCCTTTATTCCTTTTGATCTGTGTCTAGAGGAACTTCTCAAGTTTGAACCTAAGAGAATTAATTTTATTTTCCATAGCTTTGATTTTGCTTATAACTGTTCTCATTATGGGTTTTAATGCCATGGTGTCATCTTTTTTTTCCTTTTTAAAAATCCCTTTTTGTAGTCCATTTCATTCATTCAGCAACTGTTTTCATCTATGCTAGAAACAGCAGTAAGTATTGATTACTTAGTTGGGAGATTCACTTCCAGTACAAAGAAATTGAAGCAACAAAAATCCGAGGAAAAGAAGGATAGAAAGTAATTCAAGATAATGCATTATTGTGCTGGCTACTACTTCTTGATGAGCCATGAAGAGATAGTGGGTACACTGAATTAGCTGCCCACATTGATTCTAGAGAGAGAAACTTATCTGTACTACATACAATAATCAATCAGATAGAAGCAGGTCATTTTTCTGTACAGCTTCCTCTTGAGTTTTATCTTCCATTGGTCAGAGTTTGCCAACATAGCATATCCTATATCGTAATCCTTTTATCCTCGTCTGATACAAGGAGACAAACAATGCAGGCATACAGCTGGTTGGCCTCAAGTGATGGAATTACATGAGCTGTATATTTTGGGTGGGCTGAAGTGGCGTTTAAAGGCCAAGACAGAACAAAAGACCATGTGTTCATGAGCCAGGAGAGTCTCAGTCTGAAAAGAAGCATACATGTGTCTGATAGAACAACACATATTTTTTTTTTTGACAGGCAGAGTTAGACAGTGAAAGAGAGAGAGAAAGAGGTCTTCCTTCTGTTGGTTCACCCCCACAAATGGCTGCTACGGCCTGTGCATTGCACCTATCCAAAGCCAGGAGCCAGGTGCTTCCTCCTGGTCTCCCATGCAGGTGCAGGGCCCAAACACCTGTGCTATCACCCTCTGCCTTCCTGGGCCACAGCAGAGAGCTGGACTGGAAGAGGAGCAACCAGGGTAGAACCTGGTGCCCCAACCGGGACTAGAACCCGAGGTGCCAGTGCTGCAGGTGGAGGAATTAGCCTAGTGAGCCACAGCACCAGCCAGAACAACACATATTTTGTAAGGGATAGGGACTACCCTAGGTGCTTTGCTTATTATAGCAGTGAATAAAACACTCCTACCCTTCCAGAGATGTCCTCGCTTCTTGACTCTCTATTGCTCTTTCCGAGAGGTGTGATGGGTTTTTTTCCATACTTTATCTAAATTTTTGTTCTAATTTTTTCTGAGTAGTTCCTACTCAGAATTACACTTTACCTCTGAGTATGCATGTTGAAATTTTCAGTTTTCTTAATTTTAAACATTCTTTAAGTAAGTCCTGCTTACTATTTTTTATTTTTTATAAATTTTTAAATGAGAAATCTAGACAGACTCAGTGTTTACTGGTGCTCCAAATTTGTGCATTTTGTAAGGCTTCTTTGTTGTAGACTTTGGTGTTAATTTCCACTTTCAAATGTTATAACTGTGGTATATGTTTCATCCTGTCTACTTTTCAGAATGTGGTGTATGTAGATGAGGGGAAACATATCTTCATAGAATGAAATCATCCCTTAGTTGAGGAGAAAATTCCTATTTAGTGTAGTCAGTACATGTTATATAGTATAGTCATCCATATGTTAGCCAGGAGACCTAAGTCAATGTTCCATTTATTGAGGGGATATAATGAGGACATGACATATCATATTTCAGTATTACATAAAATATAGCAAACTTACTTTTGTGTCAATGTTAGAAGACATTTGCTCTTACTTAATGAGGAGACCAGAATCAGTAATTGGTTTGCATTCAGAATCAGAGGCGACAAAATGTATGATGTATCTTTAGTCATAAAAAACACACTTAACAATAGTGATTAAAAAAAAAAACTGTAGTGATATAATCATACTATTATAAAGCAGTTAAGAATGAATGAAAGGAATACAAGGATAGCCATATGGCATAGTGGTTAGTACGCTGATAGGGATTCTCACATATCATATCAGTTATTGGATTTAAGTCCTGGCTTTGCCCCCAGTTCCAACTTCCTGATAATGTGCACCCAGGAGGCAGTAGGTAATGGCTCAAATAGTTGGGTTCCTGCTACCCGCTGGGAGACCAGATTGAATTCCCACCTTCTGGTTTCAGCCTGGACTGGCAATGGCTATTGTGGGGATTTGGGGAGTGAACCACCACATGAGAGAGCTCTATCTCTCTATACACACTCCTCTTGTCTTTATATCTCTGCTTTTCAAATAAATAAAATGAATTAGTACTTTTTCCAAAAATTAGAAGACCCAATCTCCAGACTGTACATTATATATTTTATTTTGATAAAATTGGTATCCATAAATATTTGCTCCATTTGAATACCCAAAATAATTTCCAATTTTGTATGACTTATATCACAAAGAATTCATTACTACAGGAAACTGGAGCACTTTGTCCAAAGTGTCTGGTTCTCTTGGACTCTTAGTGCCATCATTATCGCCACCATCAGTTATTTGTCCTCCTGCTTACTAATTTTACCCTGCATGGGTTGAAAGGGCTGATTTTCCCTTGTGGTGATGTCCTTAACTCCTTTCTTCATCATTTTCTTTAAGTTGCATTAGAGGCACAAGAATCCTAACCTAGGCCTCTGAGGTTACAAGTTAGCATTGGCAGTGGAGTTTTAGGGACTTTGGTTTGAAACTTAAGTTGACTTTTGGAATCCTTTTTAATACATTTAATTTTTTATAGTGTAAAATGGAGGATTGACTTACCTTATTTGAACATTGTCGGGTAACTGTAGTCAACATCACTACTTATCAATTGTAACTGAAGTGTTAACATAATTTCAATAAGAAAGGTGGTACTGTGACTGTATATCCAGGATTTTTATTACTATTAAGCTATTAAAGAAAATTGATAAGTGTTTGACTTTGAAAGTCATAGTAGTTATATCAATACTTTCTAGGTATATGTGATAAATATTAAATACTTTATATATATTATTTCTTTTATTAATAAGTTTTCCTGCTGCAAAAATAGGAAGCCGATTTATAACATCAGATGCACACAGTAATTTAACTGAGATTATCTTTATTCATGCTTTTCTCTATTTATTGCTTGCTTGGCACAGGAAAGAATTGCAGGAGCTGCAGAATCTTTACAAACAGAACAGTGCACACACAGCACAGCAAGCAGAGCTGATCCAGCAGCTTCAGGTTCTCAATATGGACACACAGAAAGTACTGAGGAATCAGGAAGATGTTCATACAGCTGAAAGTATATCCTATCAAAAAGTATGTTTTTATTTTATCAAAAAATATAAACTTATTTGAACTTAAGAAAATATATAAAATTTTTTTAATATTAGCATATCCAGTTTCCTTTACATGTTTCTTCAAAATGAAAAATGAAGTATGGTTCAACTTGGTAATATTAATCTCCTGCTTTCCTTATGTTACTAGAGCTGAGTCATTTAAAGTATAAATATAAATTTATTTTTTAGGATATTGTTTTTATAAATTGGAATTTTGATGCATACTCTCAAACATTCTAGTGGTTTAACCCCCAATCTGCAAAGGATTTGGGAGTTGGAATTATTCAGACTTTGATTATGAATTTATTTCATCAAGTGTGATTCTAGTATATGACCTAAATCAGAATGTCATAAAATTTGTGTTTTTTTTTTTTTTGTGGGGGGGGGTAATTCTGCTCAAACACTAAGGAGAATACTGATGATGATATCTTTAGGTTCAGTGTTTGAATACTGTCTTTATTTTGTGTGTTTCTTTTTAGTAGTCATTTTACTTTATAGTTGTATTAGATGCCCCACAAGAAGGCTTACTCAGCTATTTAGTTGTGCTGACTCAGCAGCAATGACAACAATAATTATTGCTAGTAATCAAAAGAAACCATTATTGAGTTCTTTCTGTGTTTTGTATTGTGTGAGGGGTTGTATATATAAATAATTTAGAATGTATATGATCACTCTGTGAGACTGGTAGTTAATAGTTGAGGTAGGTAAAGTTTAGTTAGAAAGATTAATTAGTAAAAAATCCATGTTATTCATAACATTTTGGGCTTTTTAAAAAATCTTTTATTCATTAATTTCTGTAATCTTTTAATCCTGAAAAAGCACCATGAAAATTGAAAATCTAAAATTTTGAATGAATACTTTATTAGTTAAACCTTAAACATGTATTTTTTATTTCTTTATTTATTTATTTTTTTTGACAGGCAGAGTGGACAGTGAGAGAGAGAGAGACAGAGAGAAAGGTCTTCCTTTGCCGTTGGTTCACCCTCCAATGGCTGCCGCGGACGGCGCACTGCGGCTGGCGCACCGCGCTCATCTGATGGCAGGAGCCAGGCGCTAGGTGCTTTTTCCTGGTCTCCCATGGGGTGCAGGGCCCAAGCACTTGGGCCATCCTCCACTGCACTCCCGGGCCATAGCAGAGGGCTGGCCTGGAAGAGGGGCAACCGGGACAGAATCCGGCGCCCCGACCGGGACTAGAACCCGGTGTGCCGGCGCCGCAAGG
>JADBBT010001813.1:0-13849 GCA_015711505.1 Sylvilagus bachmani | reverse complement strand
CTTCTTACTATGTTGAACTCTTTGCTTAGTGTTCGGTTAATCTTATGAGTATAAAACAAACTGAGGGTAGATCATTGTAAATATTAAGTGAAGGAATAAGAGAAAAAGGAGATGGCTTGGGAAGTGTAACTACGTTCCCAAATCTGTATATAAATTACTTAAAATTTGCTTACCTGAAATAAAAAAAAATTAATTAAAGATAACCTAAAAACAGGGAGACTAGAAGCAAGAGTTCTACTATATGAATAAAATATTTGAAAACACAAAAATAAAAATGGAAACTAATAAATGCTTGAAGTAATAATGGCTCTAAATTTCCCAGATTTTTTTTTAACAAAAGATACCTCAATTTGAAAAGGCCCTCAAAATGTGAAAGATGAAGTGCACACTCATCCTTTGTGGTGCTAGAATATCCAAAAGTGAGGAAAATTTAAATAAAATACTCAGTGAAGAGGAAATCTCAGGGTTTGAATGAGACCACAGCCATAAGCCTAGTGTCAAGAATTAGAGTTGATAACTATGCAAAAAAAGGTTACTAGAAATATGAAAACTAGCCTACAGAGTATAGGAATATTGTCTATCAATCTCACTCTATGTTTCTTTCATCATCTAAGAGAATGGGCATTTGTTTGGCTGTAAATTAAGGGCTCAGACTTTGACATTACAGATTAAATTCTTATTGCTCAGTATAATTTTTTCTAAGTGAAATAAACCAGACACAGAAATAACATATTTTTCTCTTATTTGTGAAAGTTTGTATATAGAATATGAAAATTGTATATATGTCATATATTTGGCACTTAGATATAAATGTTTCTGAACTGTATCAGACCATGTAAATAACAATATAATCATTCCCACATTAAACATAAATATAAATGGAGAGAAGAGAATAGTAAGGACATAGTGCATCTTAAGGATCTAGAAAAATGACAGCAAAACACATCCAAAACTAATTGGAGGAAGGAAATAATTAAATTTAGAGAAGAAATAAAAAAATTGAAACAAAAAAAGTACAAAAGATTAGCAAAATGAAAAGCTGATTTTTTTGAAAAAAATAAACAAATTTGACATACCATTGGCCCAGCTAACCAAAAGAAGGAGAGAGAAGACCCAAATTATTAAAATTAGAGATGAAAAAGGAAACATACCAGACATCACAGAAATAAAAAGAATTATCAGAAATTTTTACAAAGAGCTGTATGCTAACAAAGTGGGAAACCTAGAAGAGATGGATAGATTCCTGGACACATACAACCTACATAAATTGAGCCATTAAGATATAGAAAAGCTAAACAGATCAATAACCAAGATGAAAATTGAATCAGTAATAAAGACCCTCCCAACAAAGAAAAGCCCAGGACTGGAGGACTTCACTGCTGATGGTCTTGTGTAAATACTAAAAGAGATTGTGTATTCAAAAGGTTTGGCAGCTCATGTCAAGATCCTCGATGATCACTGACATCATACATAAGAGTGGTAATTGTTAAATTAACAACAGGAGTCATTATGTACTTACTTCCCATGAAGGACCTCTGTGCTCAATGAGTTTTATTATGAGACTTAAATGTAAAATTTGATCTTAAACTGTTTTTTTTTGTGTATGTGTGTGCAAATTGTTGAAATTTACTTAGTATACCATTGGTTTTCTGTGTATAAAGTTAATTGAAAATGAATCTTAATAGAGAATGGGACTGAAAATGGGAGAGGGAGAAGGGGGAAGGTAGTGAGGCTGGGAGGGCGGGTATGGTGGGAAGAATCACTATATTCTTAAAGTTGTACTTAAGAAATTTGTGCTCCTTAAATAAAAGGTTTCTTTGGGGAAAAAAAAGAAAGGCTCTTTTAATGCTGCTTTTATTAGTTTTCCTTTTATTTTCACGATGTTATATCTGGTGTTTAATAGGTCCTGTTTCTGGCAGCTATGTTTAGAAACATAGCTCCATTGGTTGACTACCCATGACTGGGGTGTTAAAAGCATCCAAGTACACCAAGGACACTAAGGAGGCCCAAACATTACGAGTTTCATAATTCACTGAGAAGTAAATACAGCCAACTGCCTGAGCTCAGCACTGGCCCACGAGAGTTGTGGCTCAAGTTTTTAAGAGCACTATCAGCAAAAGCTGCAGCTTTTGATATCCCAATCCCTTACGGGGACTCTGCCAGGTAATCCTCCTCTCTGCAAAGCCTGTCAGCAGAATCCATGTCAGAGATAGTGAGCAGCTGTGAGTTTGAGCTCCCTGGCCATTGGGGTGAAAGCTCTGCTTAATTGTTCTTGGTAATTGCTGCCTCCAGCGAGGTGGCCTGAAGTTGTTCGCTTCCCTCTCTGTTAATGCTCTACTTACCTCCTGCAAAAGATGCTTGTGTGGACGTGGCTTCTCTCTTCCAAATAGTGACATCAATCACAGCTTCCCCTTTAAATTTGAATTCACAGTTTTAAAAAGAGTATGTGGAACACTTTCATATACATTGTTGTCTTTCAAACTCACATTAGTTGAGGGAACTGATGCCCAGAGGGATGTAGTATTTTGAAAAAGGCTGTTCAAAGTTGCAAATGGAGAACTGAAACACAGAGCTGAGGACCAGTAATTCATGACTGTCCCTCTTTCTATGTCTGTCACAGTGGAATAATTTATTTCTTGAATTAATTTGGTCATTGAATTAATTTATTCATTTTTGAATAAATTAATGAAAATTAGATGAGAGTTCATTGGAGATTATATAATTCCTTTTCAATAAAATCTTCTAAATTCAAGACCTATTATTAAAAGCCTGGGTAATACACTGAGATTACTGACGTGCTCCTAGCATCACTTGTACTATTGCGGTGTAGTGAATTCTGACAATTAATGGTTGCCTTGGCATCCATTTTTAAATTTATTTGAAAGGTAGGGGAATAGGGACAAATAGAGACTTTCACCTGAGAGTTCACTCTCCAATGTGTGTAACAGTTGGGGTCAGGAGCTGGGAATTCAATGTGTGGCTTTTCCAAGGACAGGAGGGATCTTACTAGCTGAGCCATCACCTGTATTCTCCCAGCATAAACATTAGCAGGAAACTGAAATCAGGAGTGGAGGCAGGACTTGAACCTAGATACTTGGAAATGGGATGTTGATGTCTCAAGCAACATCAGAGCTACCATGCCAAATCTCCATCGTACTCTACTCTTAGGCATTAGTTTTGATTATAAGTTTATCCAAGAAGCATCACCCTCAATGCAATTTTCAGTTCTTTACTACAAACAAATGGCTCAAGCCAGAAATAAAAACTGAAGGCATCTCTCCCACCTAGTAAACTGGTTTTCCAAAATTTCTGCTTTTTCCTTTAAAAGTATGGTTCAGGTGTTTTCACAGAAACTGAAGGTGACTCACACCCTATTCCCTCACACATACTGCTAGTTACTATGTTTTCTGCTTGACTCTTCATTCCTGGCTTGAGTGACCTGGATGTAAAATGGTTCTCCTATCTCCTAATGTCAACCTTGGCCAGGATATGTAAGTCAAGATCTTTGAGTTTGCTGCCTATTTTGAGGTGGTGTGTTGAGCTTGCACCTTTGAACTGAAGAACTAGGGACTGATCCAGGCCACTTTTTCCAAGGGTTGTAGGAAGAACCAAAGATTGGGTTCCTAGCACCAGAATTATAGTCAAACAAGCATAAACTGGACACAGGCCAGACAGAAGCCTCGAGGGCATCTTCCAACATAAGCAGGTTTCCAATGTGGCGGAAACCCTGATCTCCAGGTTGGACAAGCAAGCATTAGGTAATCCTCCAGATAAAAGGAAAATATACTGTGAAAGTCATACTGTAAACACCCGTACCTAACTCCATTTTATTTCCAATTAGGTAATTCCAATGTAACTGGAACTACACATGAGGCTGTGCAGTTTTGTTTTTGTTTTATTTTTTGCTGTCACTCTTGATTTTTCAAAATGATTCCATTATTTATTTTAATTATGTGCTTTCTTAAGGGGACTGCATGTATAAAATATGGAATCTGACATCTAATTCAAATTCTAGACCTGATACTTCTTTGTTTTTGTGACTTGAAGCATAGGTGCCATCTGTAAAGCTTGCATTTTTTAAAATTTATTTAACTATTTGAAAGTCAGAGTTACAGAGAGGCTGAGGCAGAGAGAAAGAGAGACATGACTTATCACAAGTCCTTCTTCTGTGAGGCCTCCTATCTTCTGTGTTCCAAGAACAGGTTGAGCATTGTTAATCCAAAAAGCTGAAACTCAAAACTTTTTGAGAACCAAAATGAGCACAATTGAAAATTCCACACATGACTTCAATGTGATGGATCAGTCAAGATGTAGACACACTAACAACATTGAATACAATTAAATTCAGGCTGTATACACATGTTTAAATGAAGCATAAGTGAATATTATGTCTAGACTTGGGCCCCCCCTCAAGAACACACTTTCTCTCTCTCTCTCTCTCTCTCTCTCTCTCTCTCTCTCTCTCTCTCTTTCCCTCACTCACAACCCTCCACACAAAATACACTCCAAAATCCTAAATAATCTGAAATCCTAAAGACTTCTTGTCCCAAACATATTGGATAAAGGATACACAATCTGCATTTTTTTCCTAATTCCCTAGAGAGCACAAGGAAACCTTGCTACCATGCATAGGGTATGGAGAAAACTGATTTCTTTCTGAAATTTGACCTTAAGTTCTATGAACTCCCAACCAACATAGATGCTTAATGCTAAGAAGGAGGAAAGCAGATCTCAAGGGATTCACTTTTGAATGCCCTATTGTCTGAATCAAAGAATGAAATTGTCAGCCTTCATTGTTTTTGCATAAGATTTTTAAGTTGTCTTCATGTTTATTTAATATTAACTTTCAAAGCAAGGTGATGTTTCTGTAATATTTTAAGAATTGGGTCAGGGAGGATTCAAGGATACAGCAATCTCTGTGGAGGAGTGTTGAATTCCATGCATTTCAGTGGCTTTGATTTTGCTAGACTGAATATCATTTGAAAGTTTTGACCTTCAAAGGTAGCAGGGACTTCCTCTTATTAGTTGAAATTTCTAAAGAAGTTCATGGGAATTTAGAGTTATTGGATGAGCTGCTGTAGCCTGTTTCCTGGAAGTCGCATTGAACAAGGTGAAAAAAAGTAAGACCTCAGACGTGTATTCATTCCATTATCATTCCATTATGCCTGGACTTGAGACATTCATTCTCTATAGTTATACAGAAATGGATAAATGCAGGAAAAGGACAATGATAGAGATGAGGGTAATTTGATATGAGCATTGAACATTGAACAAAGATCATGTTCTGAGGATTTGAAGCTACTGAGTTGAAATCCAGCCTGTATTTGCCACAAAGTAGTCTAGAGAATAGTCATCATCTCAGGTCTTTTTGGACCATAGGAAACTGCACTGTGCAAGGGAGCTGTTAAGGGAAGAAGGAGCATTCTAACCCCAAGAAACACCTTTGGCATATAAAAGCATCCATTACGAACCATCACCAAGTAATTGGATATACAGTAGCACCAAATGATATAAAATGGAATTCAGCTATGCTCATAACTCTATTCACAAATGTTGTGCCTTAGGCATAAGACATGTCATGTCTTAGACCTCAAGCATAATAAGTACACTTAACCTTTGATTGATGACTTAATGTTTCTTTTTGACCTGTTGTACTGATCAGAAAATTTTATGTATCCATGGCAGTACATGCATGTGATTAATTTATGACTCTACTCCCACAAGTGATTGACAGTCAAGAGTTGCTCTTGAATTGTACCATTTGTGTCATGAATGGTGTAGGATCTCAGGTGGGGAAACAGTAACATCTCAAGGACTTTTATGTGCTACTGCCAAGTGCAGTAAAATTGTAGTCCAGAAATGCCTGTATTAATTTGGATTTTGTGAAATATCAAATTCTTATGTCCCACTCCAGACCTAATAATTCAGAAACTGTGGAGGTGGACTCTAACAGCCTGTGTTTCACAAGCCATGTAGGTGATTCTGATGCATGTTTAAGAGTGAACACCTCTAGACTAGTGGGAAGTAGAGATTTCCTCAATTTAAATAACAACTCTGAATTAACAATTGACTGTTATTAGGCAAAATAATCAGTGAGTGTGTCCTCATCCGCAAAATGAGAATAGCATTACTACCAGTAAAGGGTTTATTGTGAGAAAGGGAGTCAGTATTCTCTGACCCTTACTATGTGCCATGTAAACACTGCTCTTGCCTCCAGGGATAGAATAACCCAGTCCTTCAGTTCTGCTATGGCCTCTCATGAAGATCTTGCAGAAACATTATTTTTATGACTGTTTGGTGGTTTTCAGTTTTAAAACAAAACAACAAATTTTTACTTCTTTCCTTTAACATTTGAAATGCATTCTCCAATAAGGAGCAGCTTTTCGGTCCTTAATTGAAAGAAAAATATCTCTTACATTCTGATGCTGACAAAATACCCAATACGTCTGCTGTACTCTCACCACAAGCCTCAAGACACATGTTTCTAGAGTGAATTACAGGAGCCATGGGCAGTAACGATGGCATTTCAAGCAGCTTAACAATCCATCTCTCCATCTTTGCTTGTTTCCTTGCAATTCCCTGGGTACAAAGAGATGCCTTCCTAACTTTTATTGAAATTTATGAATTCAGGCTCTAAATTAAAATCCTTATCTTCATTTTATTTAATATTTTGAAGAATCTAACTCTTTCATATTGATTAACTATCCAAGCAGGCAATCGAAATGCTTAATCAATAACAGTCACTCATTTGGTGCTGTGTTGTCCTTTCAGAGCAATAGGTGGTTAAGCTCTCTTGACCTTCTCTTTTAATTAATTCAAACCTTTATTAACAAGCCTTGTACAAACCTCTACAGTGCTGCAAAATTGCATCTCCCAAGGAAAACTTTGCTCTGAGTTTTCTTGAAATTAATGAGTGAAGCCACAGAGAGCACAGCTGGAATGGGGACATAAAGAGAAGGGGGCACTTATGAACTGATTCTACAGCAGGGCGATGGAAACCCAGACCTTGGGGTATATCCTTCCTAAATGTGCTCCACCCCTGCTATTTGGCTGAGGGAGGAATGCTGCAGTGCCTAACTGATATTGCTTTTGACTTCATTGCTTTCGCCCAGAAGCAAAAGTAGTTGAAACAGCAAAGGACAATTTTGGTTCCCAGAAGGACCACCTGTGACTCTGTGTTGTGGATGACTAGAATTCAAGAGAATTGACTGACAATGATGAGAATTCGTAATTTTTATCAATTTGCTTCCCCTGCATGATTCTCAGTTTCTTCATCACTTAAATAACAAAATCCTGTAGGTAGTCTCTTGGGTTCTCCTGTATCTCTCATTTTCTATAATTGTTTCACCAGTGGGAACTATTTCTCTCACCACAGATAGATTAACACTAAGAGATTTTGTACATTTAGGTCCTTTGGAAAAAATGTCAATTCTATATTCCTATAAACTATTTCTTGGCTCACTATAAATTTTATACAGAGAAGACTGCATTTGCTTACTATTGTCAATGAATATATTTTCTGATTACAGAGGCTGAAAATCTACCATTACATATATGTAATCCTTTTATTTGGAGCATTTATTTGGGAGCAAATTAGAAAGATTAAAATGAAAAAGAAGGTACAACCTATAACTACATATAAGTTAACACAGACAATAGTTAATATTTTGTGGCATTTTATTTGTTTCATAAACTATAAAAGTTACACATTACAAATGAAATTGAAATTTACTTTTCTTTATCTCCAGTTTCACTCCAGAAAACTACCTTCCCATTCCTAGGCAACTGTACATATAAATTCAATGTTCATTATTCTACTCCAATAAAAATTACTGGATAGATAGATATATCATATATGAAAATTCCTGAGAGATAGATAGGTAGACAAATCCTTTAAATAGATCTATTTATACTTTGTCTATAGGTTTAAACTGCATATATATTCATTCAATATCTCATTCTTCAAGCTGCCTATTTCTCACAGCAATTATGTTTCAGAGATTAACTGCATTGTTGAGAAGTATAACTTATTATTTTAAATTTGTGTCAAACATTTAATTGCATAAAGGTATAACATTTCATTTTCCATTATTCTAGTATTTCAGATTTGGCCAATTTAAATGCCCTTACAATTACTAATATCTCAAATATATTTGCACAGTTCTTTTTATTGTACATGTAAAAGAATTTTCATAGGATATAAACAGTTGTTTCTGATTGCCAATGTTACTTATTTATGAATTTATGTACAAAATGTTGATATCACACTATGATTTAAGTTTTCCATACCCCTTCCAGTACATTCCACTACAGGCTTCATGTTTCTTTATCTGTCAGATGTGAGATAGTGTGTCATTTTTCCATATATATATCGTTATTGTATGTCTTTTGCTTGTAATTCTTAGGCCACCGAATTTAACGAATTTTGAGGTTTAATAAATGCTCTGGATTGAATGCTTGCATTCCTCCAAAATTCATGCTTAAGGAAATCCTCAATACCATGCTATTAAGAGCTGAGGATTTAGGAAGTGATTACATCAGGAGGGTTCCACCTCATGAATGGATTGATGCCACTAAAAAGGGCCCAAGGGAACTAGGAATTTTTTTCCTTTCTATACTCTGAGGGCACAGAACCTGTCCCTTCTGTCACATGAGGACTCCAAAAACATACCCTCACCAGACACTGAACCTGCTGGCATTATGATCTTAGACTTCCTGGTTTCCATAATTTTGTAGATTACCCAGTCTCAGTTATTTTATTGTAGTAGCAGAAATAAAATGAAATCTAATGACATTTCAGGGTTCCTCTTCTGTGAATTGACTATTCCTCACCTTTGTTTTCTATTATTTTTTACTTAATAATTTGAAGAGATATTTAGGTATATGGCTAGTTCCTTTTTTAAATGCCACAGGTCATTTAAATTAAACAAAAGTTAATCCCTACTGAGTTATTTTAGAGAAAGCTATTACTTTGTGCATTCTTGATTGCTCATCTCTTCAAAGGATCACTTTATGATAGTAAAACATGCAGCATTTTCCTTCCTTAAACTGGTTTCCTACCTCTAAGGCCATCCTTAGAAAGAAACACACACACACACACACACACACACACACATGCCAGACATTATCAAGACTCTAACTGAGAGTCTTGGAATCCAAAAATATCAAATTATACATTCATACAACCTCATTTCTGTTTTAAAATTTTTATTTATTTTTAAGGAAGAGAGACAGCTTAACAGAGATCTCCCATCCACTGCTTCACTCCCCAGATACCTATAGCAAATGGGGAATTGTTCTGGCCAAAACCAGGAGCTGGGAATTCAGTACAGGTCTTTCCTACATGAATGGCAGGGACCCAGTCAACTGAGCTGTCTTACCATCTCCCAAGGTCTGCATTGGCAAGAAGCTAAAATTAAAGGTGGAAGTGGAACTCAAATCCAAGCAATCCGATATGGAATGCAGGTATCTCAAGCAACATCTTAACTGCTAGGCCAACCAAACACTCTCCCTTTATTTCTTCTTAAATGCAACAGCTGTTGCATTGAGTGCTAACAATAAATCTTTTTATCAGGATGCAAATGAAATACAAAATACAATTCCAGTAAAAAAAATAGAGAAATATCATAGCTCATTATTGCTGCTGTAACAATACCTAAGAGTAGATAATTTGTAAATAATAGAATTTTTAAATTTTTTTTTTTATTTTTTTATTTTTTGACAAGCAGAGTGGACAGTGAGAAAGAAAGACAGAGAGAAAGGTCTTCCTTTTCTGTTGGTTCATCCCTCAATGGCCGCTGCAGCCTGCGCACCACACTGATCCGAAGCCAGGAGCCAGGTGTTTCTCCTGGTCTCCCATATGGGTACAGGGCCCAAGAATCTGGGCTATCCTCCACTGCACACCCAGGCCACAGCAGAGAGCTGGCTTGGAAGAGGAGCAACTGGGACAGAATCTGGCTCCCTGACCGTATTGCACACAGCAGAAGGATTGGGAGGCCTAGGCAGCTCTCTCAAACCTCTTTTTTAAATTAACTAGTTTCATGCAAAACAGAAGTGCTACTTTTTTTTTTTTTTTGGAAGATGTATTTTATTTATTTGAAAGACAGAGTTACAGAGAGAGGTAGAGACAGAGAGGTCTTCCATCCACTGGCTTTCTCCCCAGATGGCTGCAATGGCCGGAGCTATACGGATCTGAAGCCAGGAGCCAGGAGCTTCTTCCAGGTCTCCCACTTGGGTGCAGGGGCCCAAAGACTTGGGCCATCCTCCAATTGTTTCCCAGGCCATAGCAGAGAGCTAGATCAGAAGAGGAGCAGCAGGGACTAGAACTGGCGCCCAAATGGGATGTCCATGCTTCAGGCTAGGGCTTTAACCCACTGTGTCACAGTGCTGGCTCCAACAGCAGTGCTCTTTTGACTTAATCACTTTCTACCTTTAAATGCCATCACCTTGGAATTTTGGAGGGACCCATATATTCACACCATTTAAAGAGACTTTGTAGTTAGTCACTACCTTAACATAGACTTTCTAATGCGTGTAGGTGGGAAATAGCACACTCCTAACATAAAAATAAAGTGAAAAAAGGCAGGTATAGACAGGGAAAGACATTTTTGAACTATTACACAATATTAAAACTTTGTTATTCACTCTTGTGATACTTTTCTAAAGATTTATTATTTATTTATTTATTTATAAGTCAAAGTTAGAGAGAGAGAGAGGGAGGGAGAGGGAGAGAGATGTTCCACACACTGATTCATTCCCCATGTGGCCACAATGGCCATTGCTGGGTCAGGCCAAATCCAGGAGCCAGGAACTTCCTCCAAGACGCCCACATGGACACCAGGGACCCAGATACTTAGGCTATCTTCAGCTGTTTTCCCAGGCCATTAGCAGGGAGCTGGATTGGAAGCAGAACAGCCTGGACATGAACTGGCATCCAAGTGGGATGATTCCATAGCAAGTGGTTGCTTTACCTGCTATGTCACATACCTGCCCCCATTCTCGTGATTCTCACAAACACTCTTTAATGAAGGATACATCATTCCTACATTATTATATAATATGCTGCCTTTCAGAGAAGTAGTGTATAAGTCAACGGTAACAGAGCTAGAGGTAAACAGGGTTACAATTTGAGTGTAGTTCCATAATACTCCCTCACCATGCTCATTAAAATTATCTGCTTCCATCACTTCTGGAATTTCTAAATATGAACTGTACTACCACAATGGAAATAAGAAAGTCAAAATAGTGAATGTGAAGTTCAGTTTTTTTAAAAGTTTTAAGCTTTAGGCCAGTGCCACGGCTCAACAGGCTAATCCTCTGCCTTGTGGCGCCAGCACACCAGGTTCTAGTCACAGTCGGGGTGCCAGATTCTGTCCCGGTTGCCCCTCTTCCAGGCCAGCTCTCTGCTGTGGCCCAGGAGTGCAGTGGAGGATGGCCCAAGTGCTTGGGCCCTGCACCCCATGGGAGACAGGGAGAAGCACCTGGCTCCTGCCATTGGATCAGTGCGGTGCGCTGGCTGCAGCATGCAGGCCACAGCGGCCATTGGAGGGTGAACCAATGGCAAAGGAAGACCTTTCTCTCTGTCTCTTTCTCTCTCACTGTCCACTCTGCCTGTCAAAAAAATAAAAAATAAATAAAAATAAATAAATAAAAAAGTTTTAAGCTTTACAATATATTTCATGTATGTAGTATGTACTGATGATCATAGTGATGCCATAAAATGTGGATGAACAAATTTCTGAGTTTGAAATACTTGCACATGGCTGTTGAGTTCTGTTCAATTGGACATTTTTACTTTTTAAATTTATTTGTAAGGTATTATTAATAATAGTTTCATTAAGATGTAACTTCAGCCTCCGTCATGATTTTGCATCATGGATGAGATGCACTGATTTTGGATAATGGATGAGGCTCATGTGCAATGAATAGAGTTCAAAATTTAACACATGACCATCTGGAAGAACTCCAGTCATTTTCATTCTTCTCTTCCAAATACAATGCCACATGCTCCTTTCAAGGGCATAATGCAGAATAGTTGCTAATGAAATAAATCATACTATGATAGAATAACTAAGAAGGAACTGTATTGTTCAGAACTCATGGGTAGTAGTCATTTTTAACTCAAGTGCTTCTGCTTGCTTCTGGGAATACCAGTCATCTCATCAAAACTTGTGATTTGCCTTTGAGATGCCAAGTATATGAAACTTCAGTTTCAATGTGATATTATAGATTAAGTTTTTTAATGTGCAGGAAATAGTGATTGTTCTGACCTATAAGAAGCTGTGGAGTAGTCTAAACATTCTTGCTAACTGATTTAGATATTTACTAAATGTTACTTTCACATTTATTTATTTTATTGTTTGGTGACATTTTATTTTTGCAACAAACCATTAGGAATAATTTAACTAAATGTTCCACTTTCAGAATTCCATTTATTTAAAATTTGATAAATATTTAACTTTAAAAATATTGAATGATATTACCATCTGTTATCAGGAAAGGAAAAAAGAAAATACATTCTGCAGAGAAAGAATCAATATTTACTATAAAAATGGCATCCACTCAAAATGAACTACACCAAAAAATGATAATTTAATGTGTTCAACTTCAGAAGGTACATTAACATATACTACAAAACATGACTTTTCATTTAGGGCCTCTGAGTTTTCCTATGTGAATATATGCAAGTTTTCTAGGGCAGTTAGGAAAAGTGAAAGGTTAGACATCACTGCTGACTCTACTTTCCAAAGAATTTTGCAGTCAAGGAACACGAGAATTGTATCAGTGCTATCAGGCATTTTAAGAAGATCAGTGAACTTCACCAAGGTTTATTTATATCTAATATATGCAATCAAATGTTCATAAACTTTATTCTGTTGGAAACAAAATATATAGCAGCATTGTGACTGTTACTAAAATATTCAACATTGAAGCTGCGATAATGGTTAATTTTGGTATGAACTTAGTTGATTAAGAGATACCCAACAATCTGGAAAAAATTATTATTAGGTATATCTGTGAGGGTAAATCCAGAAGAATTTAGTATTTGAAGCAGTGGGCTGAATAAGGAGAATCTACCGTCACTTAATGTAGGCAGGCAGCATCCAGTTAAATGAAGGCCTGGGTAGAGGAAAGAAGAAGAAGAAAAATAAGTTTGTTCAGTCTTCTGGAGTTTGGGAATCCATCTTCTCTTGCCTTATTCATCAGAATTCTAAGGTCTTCAGGCCTCATATTCCATGATTTCTTTTTACCAACAGTCCAACAGTTTCTCATGAATTTAGCCTCTCAGAGTGACACCATTGATTCATATCATTATCAGTACTATAGCATTGTAGCTTATTAATTAGGAATATACTCAGAATTTTTGTGGCCACAAATTAATAATTTCACAAAAATAAGCTGTACAAACTTAAATGAAAAATTTACTGTAGGGAGACAAAGACAGTTTAAACAGGAAGGAGAAAGAATCAGTGATCTTTAGTTTATGGCAATGGAAAGTACCAAGTCCGAGGAATAGAAAGAAAAATTGAGGAACAGAATTAGCACAGAATCTAAAGGCACGTGAGACACATGTGCATGTCTTAGAGCATAAGAGAGAAAGAGGAAGAGAGAATAGCTGAAGAAATGATGGGTAAAAACATCTCAAATTTGATGAAAGACATAAATGTAAACATGCAAGAAGCTCAAGAAACTCCATGTGCGATGTGTTCAAAGAGACCCACACTAAGCTCATTATAATCAAATATCAAAAGACAGCAAGGAGATGGAAACAAAGAGAGAGAAGTGACTCATCATGTCCAAGAGATCCTCAATGAGACTATTTGATGATACATTTTCAGAACTTTAGAGA
>JADBBT010001812.1:0-13852 GCA_015711505.1 Sylvilagus bachmani | reverse complement strand
TTCAATCTCCTCAAAGTGGCATGTACCAATGCTATCTCACTAGTCAAAGTGATCAGTTTCAGTTCATAATTGATCATAAAGATAGGATTAAGCGTCAAAGGGATCACATAAACAAGACTAGTGTCTGCTAATGCTAACTGATAGAATTAAAAAGGAGAGAATGATCCAACATGGGAAGCGGGATACACAGAAGACTCATAGAATGGCAGATGTCCTAAACAGTACTCTGGCCTCAGAATCAGCCCTTATGGCATTCGGATCTGGCTAAAAAGCCCATGAGAGTATTTCAGGCATGGAAAGCCAGGACACTCTGGCAAAAAAAAAAAAGGAGGGGGGGACCTAAATGAAAGATCTCCGCCAGTGAGATCCCAGTGGAAAGAACAGGTAATCAAAGAAGGAGGTACCTTTCTCTGAAAGGCGGAGAGAACTTCCACTTTAACTATGGCCTTGTCTAAATAAGATCTGAGTTGGCGAACTCATGAGGCTTCCATTGCCTTGGCAACTCATGACAAAAACACTGTTCTTTAACAGTGGAGATAAAGGCTATTAAAGATCATCAATCTCAAAATGTCAATTTCATTTCCATAGATTACCTGTGAGGTACCCTATTAGTTAGCACAGATCAGGGAAAACATATGGTATTTGTCTTTTTGGAACTAACATATTTCACTAAGAATAAAGGTTTCCAGTTGCATCCATTTTGTTGCAAAAGACAAGATTTCAGTTTTTTTATAGCAGTGTAATATTCCATAGAGTATATGCTATAATTTCTTATTGAGTCTTCAGTTGATGGAAATCTGGGTTGATTCCATATCTTAGATACTGTTATTTGAGCTGCAACAATCATTGCAGATCAATCTATCGTGTGCTGATTTCATTTTGTTTGGGTAAATTCCCAGGAGTGGTACTGTTGGATCATATGGCATACAGTGGATCTATTTTGAGATTTTTGAGATATCTCCATAATATCTTCCTCAGTAGCTGAACCAGTTAACATTCCCACCAACAGTGGATTAGGGTACCTTTCTCTACATCTTCACCAGCATTTGTTGTTTGTTGATTTTTGCATGACAGCTATTCTAACTTGGGTGAAGTGAAGCCTCATTGTCATTTATATTTGCATTTCCATGATGACTAGTGATCTTGAGCATTTTTTCACACATTTGTTGGCCATTTGAATTTCCTCTTTTGAAAAATGCCTGTTCAAGCCCTTTGTGCATTTCTTAATTGGGTAGTTTCTTTTGTTGATGTTGATTTTCCTGAGCTATTTATAGATCCTAGCTATTAATCCTTTATCAGTTTCATATGTTCCAAATATTTTCTCCCATTCTGTCAGTTGCCTTTTCACTTTGCTGAGTGTTTCTTTTGCAGTACACAAGCTTCTCAGATGATGTAACCACGTTTGTCAATTTTGGCTTTGATTGCCTGTGCTTATGGGCTCTTTTCCAAAAAGTCTTGGCCTATACCAATATCTTACAGAGTTTCCTCAATGTTCTCTAGTAATCTGGTGGTTTCAGGTCTTAGATTTAAGTCTTTGATTCATTTTGAGTGGACTTTTGTGTAAGGTGTAATTTAGGGGTATCGTTTCATACTTCTGCATCTGAAGCTCCAGTTGTCCCAGTACCATTTGTGGAAGAGGCTGTCTTTGCTCCAGGGATCATTTTAGCTCCTTTGTCAAAGACACGATGGTTGTAGATGCACGCATTGATTTCTGGAGTTTCTATTCTGTTTCTTGGTCTACAGTCTGTTTTTCTGCCAGTACAAGGCTGTTTTGATTATAATTGCCCTGGGGTATATCTTGAAATCCAGTATTGTGATGTATCTGGCTTTTGTTTTTGTGTAAGATTGCTTTAGCTATTTATGATCTCTTGTGTTTCCATATGAATTCCAGCATCATTTTTTTTCTGGATCTGAGAAGAATGTCATTGGTATTTTGATTGAAATTGCATTGAATCTCTAAATTGCATTCAGAAGTATGGACATTTTGATGATGTTGATTCTTCCAATGCTGGAACAAGGAAGATTATTTTTATTTTTTGTTTCTTCATTTCTTTCTTTAATACTTTGTAATTTTCACCAGAGATCTTTGACTTCCTTGGGTTAATTTATTACAACATATTTAATTTTTTGTAGCTATTGTGAATGGTATCAATCTTAAAATTTCTTTCTCAGCCTTTGCATTGCCTATGTATACAAAGGCTATTGATTTTTGTGTGTTAATTTTATATACTGTCACTTTAACAAACTCTTCTATGAGTTCCAGTAGTCACTTAATGGAGTCTTTTGGTTCCGCTAATATATAGTATCATGTCATCTGCAAATATGTGTAGTTTGACTTCCTCCTTCCCAATTTATATCCCTTTGATTTCTTTTTCTTGCCTAATGGTTCTGGCTAAAACTTCCAACACTATATTGAATAGAAATGGTGAGAGTGAACATCCTTGTCTGGTTCCAGATCATAAGGGCATGATTCCAACTTTTAGGATGCTAGCTGTGGTTTTGTCATAAATTGCCTTGACTGTATGGAAGAATGTTCCTTCTTTACTCAGTTTGCTTAAGGTTTTCATCATGAAAGGATGTTGTATGCTTTCTCTGCATCTAGTGAAATAATCATAAAGTTTTTGTTCTTAATTTTCTTAATGTGATGTATCACATTTATTGATTTACAAATGTTGAACCATCCCTGCATTCCAGGAATAAACCCTACTTTGTCCAAGTGAATGATCTTTCTGATGTGTTGTTGGATTCAATTAGTTAGTATTGTGATGAAGATATTTGCATCTATGTTTTTTAGGGATACTCATCTACAATTCTCTTTTTCTGTTGTATCTTTTCCTAGTTTAGGAGTTAAGGTGATGCTGGTCTTATAAAAGGTGTTTCAGAGGATTCCTTGTCTTTCAGTTGTTTTGAATAGCTGGAGAAAAATTGGAATTAGTTCTTTAAAAATTCTAGTAGAATTCAGCAGTAAAGCCATCTATTCCTGGATTTTCTTTGTTGGGAGAATCTTTTTTTTTCTTTTTACTTTTTTTTTCTTTTCTTTTCTTTTTTTTTTTTTTTTTTGACAGGCAGAGTGGACAGTGAGAGAGAGACAGAGAGAAAGGTCTTCCTTTTTTCCCTTGATTCACACCCCCAGTGGCCACTGCAGCCAGCACACCGCGTTGATCCAAAGCCAGGAGCCAGGTACTTCCTCCTGGTCTCCCATGTGGGTGCAGGGCCCAAGGCCTTGGGCCATCCTCCACTGCACTCCCAGGCCACAGCAGAGAGCTGACTTGGAAGAGGAGCAACCGGGACAGAATCCAGCGCCCCGACCGGGACTAGGCAGAGGATTAGCCTAGTGAGCCTCGGCACCAGCAGGGACAATCTTTACTGCTGATTCAATCTCTATCTTCATTATTGGTCTGTTTAGGTTTTCTATGTCTTTATGACTCAATTTTGGTAAATTGTAGTGTCCAGGAGTCTATCAGTTTTCTTCTAGGCTTCCCAATTTTTTGACATACATCTCTTTGTAATAACTCCAAGTGATCCTTTTTATTTCTGTGGTATCTGTTGTTACATTTCCTTTTTCATCCCTGATTTTATTATTCTGGGTCTTTTCCCTCATTTTATGGTTAGTTGGGCCAATTGTGTATCAATTCTCTTTATTTTTTCAAAAAAAAAAAACAGCTCTTCATTTCACTGAACTTTTTATGTTTTATTTCTTCTTTTATTTTAATTATTTCTTTCCTCCTACTAATTTTGAGTTTGGTTTGTTTTTGTTTTTCTAGGTCCCTGGGATGCATTGATTTGAACCAATATTTGCTTCCTTTCCAATTTTTTGATGTAGGCAACAATTGCTATAAAATTCCCTCTTAACATTGCTTTTGCTGTATCCCATAAGTCTTGATGTGTTGTATAGTTATATCCATTCATGTACAGAAATATTTTGATTTCTTTTTTGATTTCTTCTGTGACCCACTGTTCATTAAGGAACATGTTGCTCACTCTCCCTGTGCTTGCATATGATCTAGAGATTCTTGAGTTGTTGATTTCCAACTTCATTCCATTATGGTCAGAGAAGATACATGCTATGATTTCAATTTTTTTTTTTAATTTGCTGAGGATTGCTTTATGGCTTAGCATATAGTCTATCTTAGATATAGTTTCATGCACTTATGAGAAGAATATGTATTCTGCAACTTTGGAGTGAATGTTCCGTAAATATCGATTGGGTCTATTTGTTTAATAGTTGATATTCTATCTAGTTGACCTGTCCTTTGATGAAAGTTGGGTATTGAAGTCACCCATTACTATTTTTTAAAGATTTATTTTATTTTTATTTGAAAGAGATACAGAGAGAGGTGAAGACACAGAGAGAGGTTTTCCATCCGCTGGTTCACTCACTCAATGACCGCAATAGCTGGAGCTGTGCCAATCCGAAGGCAGGAGCCAGGAGCTTCTTCCTGGTCTCCTACATGGGTGCAAGAGCCCAAGGACTTGTTCTATCTTCTACTGCTTTCCCTGGCCATAGCAGAGAGCTGGATCAAAAGAGGAACAGCCAGGACTAGAACCGGCGCCCATATGAGATGCTGGTGCTTCAGGCCAAGGCTTTAACCTGCTTCACCACAGCGGCAGCCCCCACATATTACTATTGATTTGGAGTCTGTGTCTCCCTTCAGATCTGTTAAGATTTCTTTTAAATAGCCAGGTGCAGAGCCAGCATCCCATATAGGCGCCAGGTTCTAGTCCCAGTTGCTCCTCTTCCAGCTGGCCATAGCAGCCATTTGGGGAGTGAACCAATGGAAGAAAGACCTTTCTCTCTCTGTCTCTCTCTCACTATCTATAACTCTACCTGTCAAATAAAAAAAAATAGCCAGGTGCCCTGTAATTGGGTGCATATACATTTACTATAGTCATATCTTCCTGTTGAATTTATCCCTTAACCATTATGTAGTGCTCTTCTTTATCTCTTTTAAGAGTTTTTGTGATAAAGTCTATTTTGGGTGATATTAAGATGGCTACATCAACTCTTTTTTTGCTTTCCATTATCATGGAATATCTTTTTCCATCCTTTCATTTTCAGTCTTCATGCATCTTTGTTGGTAAGGTGTGCATTTCTTGTAGTCAGAAAATAGATGGGTCTTGTTTTTTATTCCATTCAGGAAGTCTGTATCTTTTAACTGGAAAATTTAGGTGATTTGAATTCAGGGTTATTATTGATAAGTAAGTTTTCCCATAAATATTTACTTTGGATTTCCTTTGTACTTTTACTGGGGGGTTTACACTTTCACTTTCTTTTGTAGTGATGATCATGTTTCTGTGTGTATCACTTCCTTAAGAATCTTTTTGTAAGGCTGGATGAATGGTGACAAATTCGATTTCTGTTTGTTGTGGAAGGTCTTTATTTCACCTTCATTTATAAATGAAAGCTTTGCAAGGTACAGTATTCTGGGTTGACAGACTTTTACTTTTAAGACTTCGACTATGCCTCTCCAATCTCTCATTTCCTATACAATTTCTTATAAGCAGTCAGCTTCAAGCATCATTGAAGATCCTCTGAAAGTAATCTCACATTTCTCTCATGCACATTTTAGAATTCTTTCTTTGTGTTTTACTATTGAAAGTTTGTGCTTTATAGTTGAAAGTTACTGTCGTGATGAATATCTTTTCTGGTCATATCTGTTAGGAGTTCTATGTGCTTCCTATACTTGGACATCCCTTTCTTTCTCCAAATTGGGGAAGCTTTCTGTAATGATTTCACTAAAAAGCCTTCTAATTCATTCTGTCTTTCCACACTTTCAGAAACTCTTAAGACCCATATGTTGGTTTATTTGATAGTATCCCTTAGATCTTCATCGCTCTTTTTAATTTTTCTAATTTCTTTTTCTTATTTTAGTCTGAATGAAAATTTCCAAAGGCTTGTAATCTAGTTCAGATATTCTTTCTTCTGTTTCATCATGTCTATTTTTATAGCTTTCCACTGCATTTTTTATTTGACCTATTGGATTCCTCTTTTTTTTAATTTTTTTAAGTTACACAAGTTTCATGTATTTCATCTATACAGCTGCTTGAGTATATTTCATTTTGAGTATATTTCATTTTGATATCCCTTTATAATCTTAATTTCATGGAAATTTTTTCAATCATATCATAAAGGATTTCTTTAACTCATGGATTTACTTCTCATTGCTTCTTTTTTTTAAGATTTATTTTATTTATTTGAAAGATAAAGTTACAGAGAAAAGCAGAGACAGAGAGAGGGGTCTTCCTTCCACTGGTTCACTCCCCAGATGACCAAAATGGCTGGAGCTGAGGCAATCCAAAGCCAAGAGCCAGGAGCTTTCTCAGAGTCTCCCACGTGGATGCGGGGGCGCAAGGAGCTAGGCCATCTTTTACTGCTATCCCAGGCCACAGCAGAGAGCTGGATTGGAAGAGGAACAGCCGGGACTAGAACAGGTGCCCATATGAGATGCCGGTGCTTCAGGCCAGGGATTTAATTTGCTGCGCCACAGAGCCAACTGCAACTTCATTGCTTCTAAGTAATCCTATCGTTAATCTTTTTTTTTAAGATTTTATTTATTTATTTACTTGAGAGGTTGTGTTACACACAATGAGAGAGAGACAGAGAGATAGGCTATCATTAATTTTTTTTAATTCCACTTCCAGTACTTCATCCATCTCTTTGTCTTCACATTCTAATATTGAAGTGGTATTATGTTCCTTTGGCACAGTGGAGGGTGGAGGGATCTTATTGTCTTCCTTAATCTTGTTTCTTATATTTCTGCCTTTTTTTTTAGACATTTGTCAAGGTAATTCTTGGTTTTTTCCTCTAATGTCTTTTATCTTTAAACTATGCCTCTATGGCTTAGTGGAATGTCTGCTCTTTCAGAGAATACCCAGAGGTGTGTTCCAGGTGTGGCCAGGGATCTCTGTTCAGTGCTCCAAAATGGGGCAGTTATCCAGGGTGACATCCTAGTTGGGCATGGTAGATCTCCTCTTATGAACAAAATTGGGGTTATGGTCACCTCTGTTGGCTTAATCACACCCTCACCTCCTCTCTTCCAAGGTGATCAATGCCCTGTGTTAGCTTTCAGTGGATACAATATTCATCCACCCTTCTTCATGAACTGGACAAAGGATCTATGAAATCCTCACTGTGAGCATGGATCCCATTGCAAACACCCACCCTAGGCAATCAGGGAATTCTGAGCATGTAGAACTACCCACAGTGATTACCTAGAGACTCAGCTACACCCTGCACCCTCTCATGCAATCACAGAGTTCCAACAGTCTCAAGACATGGGGCTTCCATGGTCACAGGGTGCAGGGGATCCACTCAGATCCACTAGCTTATTTGATACACAGAGAGGCTGAGACATTCCACAGCCAACTGCCTATGGATGCTCTGCCAAGGCAATTTGAGTCCTAGAGCCTGTAATATGTTGAGAGGCTGGGGGCACATCATAGTCATACGTGGGTGCCCAGCCCCATGCCAATCTTCCCAATCAAACTCAAAGTCATTGGGGAACATGGATTTTTTTCCCTCTGGTAAAATTCCCAGATCAGATGTGTGCACAATACCCTCCAACCTCAACCCTATTTGTTTCACGATTGTCCCTTCTCCCCGCCAATTACTAGGATTGTACAAAAGTCTGTGTACCCAGTACTAATGTCAGAACGGCTCCTTCTCACTGCCCATTGCTGAGTTCGTGTACCCCAGTTGCTATGGTTGCCTCTGCTGACAAGATAGTGACTGTCCCTGCTAGTTGCTAGGTGCATTCAAAAGACCTATAGCAGCTGCAACCTACTTATGTCCATAATGGTGCCATTTGGGAGGTAGTTGGGAGAAGATATGTGCCCCTATTCTTTCTCTTTGGGTGAGTGGGTACCTTGTTCCCCTCAGGGCTCTGGGCTGGACTCAAACTCAGTATATTGCACTAAGCTCTCCCTCCAGCTGTATCACCAGTGGCATGGGCCACTACAGTCTGATCTCACCTTGCTCTCCAAAGCTGGCACTTTCTCTAGGTCAGGGCTGCTGGTGTCATGTGTTATTTCCTTGCTCACTGTGGCACATCTGTACTTTCCAAACAGATGCACAGCATCTCTTCTCTTCTGAAGAATCTACACTGCAGTTTTCCCTCCAACTCTCCCCTGAGAATGCACTTTTCTTTTTTACTATTTTCCTTAACCTAGAGTAGTCTACCCTGTCCCTATTCTGCCATCTTAGAATCCTCCTGTCAACTACATGATGCTTGTAGCTTGTTAACCACATTCATGAGGAACAGTTTTCTGCAGAGAACTGCCCCACAACTCACAGAGGAAATGGTGAAAGATAAAAAAGTAAAGTTTGATGGAAATTCAGATAAGAGATATCCATCAATGGAGGGGGACGTCAGTATAACCCATAAAAATGCTCCACAAATGAAGAATTTGCTCCAAGTATCTGCTGGAATCAAGAGCATGAAGCTATCTTTTTCCAGGATGGTCTGCTTCCTTTTCATCTTTCCAGTTCCCCACATGTTTTGCCCACTCTACCCTGAAGCCCAGTAGAGACAGAAAGTGCAGCCAGTAATTGGGAAAGGAAGTAAATAAGAAAAAAAAAAGTTACTAAACACACATTCTTCCCATCAGGCCTAGAACAAGAATAATGAATGGTTATCAAGGAAGCCACTATAGGAAGGAAAAAGCAAATGAGAGTGTTTCTTTAGAGAACTCCAAATAAGTAAATCTATTTTAACTCCCTTTATGTATTTATATACATAAAATGAGTTTTTCATTTTTCAGGTTATAACTTACAAATCTGTTTTATTTCCTGAATCTCTACATTTCAGTAACCAGCTCTATTAGAAATACAGTTCTTATTCTCTCTATGTGTCAATAGTAACATGATCACAATGAATATCAAAATTGATTTTTGTTTTTATTTTTGGCCAATGCATTAAAGATAAATACAGAAGAGTAGAAATTTGAAGAATCAATCATTACCACATTATTTCACAATCCCATCTTTTCATGCATAAAGATCTCAACTTGAAGAAGGTAATGTGAATAACAAAGTTAAATTACTTTATTACCTGCTACATGGAAAAGTGAAGGGGTCAAAGACCCCCTTGCATATAAAATTGATAACACTGGTGAGGAATCTCTGTAAAAGTCTAACAAGTAAAATTTGTGATTTGTCACTAACAATCACTTAATACTATAGCAACTTTGGAAATGTTCTATTTGAGGAGAACCTTAGTTATTACATTATATTATATTTAGTTATTATAAATTCGTTGGCATTTAACTTCCAGTTGTAATTTCGGAAGAAAGTTATTTATTGGATTACTTTAATTTTGATGTGATTCAATTTAAATTAGTTCTTCTTCTAAATACAATATTCAGTACTTACAAAGTCATTAAATTTTTTTACAAATGTGAGTGTCCTACAAACAACACTAGAGTCAATGTCTAGAAGATATTTGAGTAGTCTCTAAATGAATATTCTGTTCTTATAGTGATGGTGTAGTGATGTTCATCTATTTTCCACTAAACAGATGAACACACCAGTTCACACAAAACTCATGGACGGTTTAGTCATTCTGCCATTTTTACTTCCTAGATTTGAGTGAAAACTTCACACAAAAATCAGTCATTCACTAAGAGCACTAATCTTTGTGAAACACTGGAGTAGAAACACCAGCATTTATATTTGGCCCTCATCCCCCAAACTCTGGGGAGAAGCTAGTAGTCCTGCAGAGGACTTGGAATGACTGTAAGAAGGTATTCCCTAGCTCATAAGACAAGTATAAGTAAAAGTTTTCGTCTAAACAAGGGAAAGGAATGTATCTTATTCCATTTCTGCTTCTGTGACAAAATATCTGAGACCGGGTAATATATTAATAATAGAATAGAGACTGAAAAGTCTAAGATCAAACACCATCAGTTCTGGTATCTGGTGGAAGAGCAGAGGAGCAAAAAGCCCAAATCCTGGGTGAAGCCTGTATAAAAGGTTACAAAGACTTTAACAGCATTCTTGAGGGCTCTGCTTTCATAATCCAATTACTTCCTAATGACCCCCTCATCTTAACACTGTCACACTGGCAATTGAATTTCATAAGACAGCCTGGGATGGGCAGGCATTCAGACGGTAACTGAAGGATATACTTTTAGATAAAGGGTAACAGGTGTTTTCTGCCTGGGGGATATTGAGAGAGTATGCTTCCATCAGGGTTCTGACAGTTCATAAAGAGGTTCTGGCAGACTGTAGAAAACCCAGAGACGGTGTATTTGGGGTTTCTTGTGATCCTAACCATATTAACCTAAATCTTCTTCATAAATATCTACAATGATCAAGAAAACGGCCTTCAACAAAGCACAAACCAAATTTCATCTTTTGGTTCCAAGTAAATGTCTTACCATTCTTAATTATTATATGAGTAGACATCACACATGAGCAATCACATTGCAATCATTTAACAATAACAGAGCTGCAAACATGTCTAGTCATTCAAGGCTTAAGACAGCTTGTGTGAGGCCAGTCAGAGCCTGCAAAGACAGCACCCACATAAAGATATTATACTCAGGAAATAAATAACGTCATTAAGAAAATCACAGTTCTTAATAACATTACTAGAAATGAATATAAATAAGAAACAAACAGCCCATGACCTCTTTGATTTCCATTCTGCAAGATAAAGAGACCATTTTTAAAAACATTTAGCATTTTCTGGACAAATATCTCCCATGAAAAAGCAGCTTAGAATGTAAAGATGATCTCTCTGGTGAAACAGAATGGAGAATGGGCCTTTAGATACATAGACAACCAGAACACCATATTTTCCAGTTGACTCACAGGCTCTAGATCCAGACTCTCCAGCTTCAAGTGTACAACAGAGGTTTAAAAAACACATACAAATTACAAACACAAGGAAATCCCACACTTAGAGCAGTTTTCAGAAAACAACCTCAAACAGAAGAATTCACACCAACAGAAATAGCACAAGGAAGTAATCTGAAAAGGCTTTAAAACAACTATATTTAGATTCTCAGTGTGGAAATAATATCTTTGAAATTTAAAGTAGACATTTTTAATGAATGTAGAGGCACTGAACATCAGCCTTCATAAATTGTTTTAAATTTTTGTCAGAATGAAAAGAACAGATTTCATGTATTTCATAGATATAATTCGAGGATCATAACCATAAATCTCTCCCCCCTTCTCTCCTCCTTTATTTTTTTCTTTTAAAGATTTATTTATTCAGGCCGGCGCCGTGGCTCAACAGGCTAATCCTCTGCCTTGCGGCGCTGGCACACCCGGTTCTAGTCCCGGTCGGGGCGCCGGATTCTGTCCCAGTTGCCCCTCTTCCAGGCCAGCCCTCTGCTGTGGTCCGGGAGTGCAGTGGAGGATGGTCCAGGTGCTTGGACCCTGCACCCCATGGGAGACCAGGAAAAGCACCTGGCACCTGGCTCCTGCCATCGGATCAGTGCGGTGCGCCGGCCACTGCGCGCCAGCCGCGGCGGCCATTGGAGGGTGAACCAACAGCAATGGAAGACCTTTCTCTCTGTCTCTCTCTCACACTGTCCACTCTACCTGTCAAAAAAAATTATTTATTCATTTTAAAAGCAGAGTTACAGAGAAGAGAGAGAGAGAGAGGGAGAGAGAGTGAGAGAGCGCGCTTTTATCTGCTGATTTACTCCCCAAATGGCTGCAAGGGCCAGAGCTGAGCCCATTCAAAGTCAGGAGCTAGGAGCTTCTTCTAGGTCTCCCACACAGGTACAGGGGCCCAAGAACTTAGGCAATCTTCTACTGTTTTCCCAGGCACATTAGCAGGGAGCTGAATCAGAAGTAGAGCAGCCGGGACTGAAACTGGCGCCCATATGGAATGCCAGCAGTGCAGGCAGTGACTTTACCCACGATACCATAATGCCAGCCCCTCTCCTCCTTTTTTTCTTTCTTTATTTTTTCTTATTCGTTTTAATTTAATTGTGATAGCATCCTTTAAATTTACTTTATAATCACAGGCTTAATGCACTGTTAGCGATAGTGTTTAACAAGAAAAAAGTAGAAAGACCACTTTCCACAGGAAAATAGAAAAGAGCTGAAAACAATAATTAAATAATAAGATATAAGTTTCATTCTTAACCAAGCATTCAGCCTTTTTTGTACTGTATGTATTAGCAACCACATATTAGAGAAACCATATGATATTTGTTTTTTGGGGTCTGGGTTACATCAGTAGGCATATGGTCTTAATTTGCATCTATTTTATTTCAAAAGACAGAAATTCATTTATTTCATGTCTGATTAATATTCTATTATGTATATATACAACTAATACCATACCTTAAACATTACAAATTGAGCTGCTGTGAAAATGGGGGGTACACATTAAGTTGGCAGGTACCAATGACATCTTACTAGTTAAAGTGATCAGTTTAAGTTCATAATTGATCATAAAGATAGGATTAAGTGTCAAAGGGATCACATAAATAAGACCAGTGTCTGCTAATAATAATTGATAGAATTAAAAAGGAGAGAACGATCCAACATGGGAAGCGGGATACACAGAAGACTCATAGAATGGCAAATGCCATAAACAGCACTTGGGCCTCAGAATCAGCCCGTAAGACATTCAGTTCTGGCTAAAAAACCCATGAGAGTATTTCAGGCATGGAAAGCCAAGACACTCTGGCAAAAAAATTACATAAATGAAAGATCTCCATCAGTGAGATCCCAGTGGAAAAAAATGGGTCATCAAAGAAGGAGGTACTTCTCTCTGAAGGGAGGAGAGAATTTCCACGTTGATTATAGGCTTTTATTTTTTTTAATTCTTTTAACTTTTATTTAATAAATATGAATGTCTAAAGTACAACTTTTGATTATTGTGGCTTTTTCCCCTCATAACCTCCCTCCCACCTGTAAGCATCCCATCTCCCACTCCCTCTCCCATCCCATTCACATCAACATTCATTTTGAATTCTCTTTATATACAGAAAATCAGTTTAGTATATACTAAGTAAAGATTTCAACAGTTTGCACCCACACAGACACACAAAGATAAAGTACTGTTTGAGTACTAGTTATACCATTGATTCACATAGTACAACACCTTAAGGAGAGAAATCCTACATGGGGAATAAGTGCACAATGACTCCTGTTGTTGATTTAACAATTGACACTCTTGTTTATGACGTCAGTGATCACCCAAGGCTCTTATCATGAGCTGCCAAGGCTATGGAAGCCTCTTGAGTTTGCCAACTTGATTTTATTTAGACAAGGCCATAGTCAAAGGGGAAGTTCTCTCCTCCCTTCAGAGAAAGGTACCTCCTTCTTTGATGGCCCGTTCTTTCCACTAGGGTCTCACTCACAGAGATTGTTCATTTAGTTCACTTTTTTTTTTTTTTTTTTTGCCAGAGTGTCCTGGCTTTCCATGCCTGAAATACTCTCATGGGCTTTTTAGCCAGATCCGAATGCCATAAGGGCTGATTCTGAGGCCAGAGTACTGTTTAGGACATCTGCCATTCTATGAGTCTTCTGTGTATCCCGCTTCCCATGTTGGATCATTCTCTCCTTTTTAATTCTATCAGTTAGCATTAGCAGACACTAGTCTTGTTTATGTGATCCCTTTGACGCTTAATCCTATCTTTATGATCAATTATGAACTGAAACTGATCACTTTGACTAGTGAGATGGCATTGGTACATGCCACTTTGAGGAGATTGAATTGGAATCCCCTGGTATGTTTCTAACTCTACCATTTGGAGCAAGTCTAATTGAGCATTCCCAAATTGTACATCTCCTCCCCCTCTTATTCCCATTCTTATATTTAAGAGGGATCACTTTTAAGTTAAATTTAAAATAATTGTTAATTACAGAGTTCAACCAATACTA
>JADBBT010001811.1:0-13852 GCA_015711505.1 Sylvilagus bachmani | reverse complement strand
GCCCCCAATCCTTCTTTTCCTTCATTCTACAAGCCCTTCGCAAGCTGCTAATTGTCACAAAAGCTGTTCCTCTCCTCATTCTCATCTCTTCAAAATTCTTGTCACAACAGCCCCAGGTCACAGTCTTGGTGGCCACATGGCATCTGATTTTCTGCTACCAATTTATTCACCTAACAGATATTTCTAAGGACCCAGAATGTGCCAGCCACCGTGCTGGGCACTGGCGTGCAGTGGTGAACAAATAGAAACAGTCCTTGCTCCAGAGATCCAGCTCAGTGTAGAGAGTTGTGAATTAGATAAGCGGTCACCGAGGATGTGGCCTTCATCCAGGTGAGAGCTGTGAAGAGAAAGGGACAGCAGGGAGGAGAGCTCCTAATGAGAATCTGACTAAGACTGAGGAGGTGAGAGTGAGATAAGGTAAGAGTGACAGCTCTCTGGGGGCGTGATACTAAGCAGAGCCTTGAAGAATGAGTGGGAGTGAGCCAGACAAGGGTGGGGGTTAGAGCAGGTCACGCTTGGGAAGTGTCAGCCAATCAGCTCCTCGCTCCATTCCCAGGACAGATGGGGGTGGGATGGAGAAGAGAGGGACTGGTTTACTTAGGGGCTCAGTGACATTCACATGTCATTGACCCTTGGCTCTCTGAATATAATTTATCTGTTCCATTTTCACCCACTGCACCACTCCAGCTGTTCACTGTTTACACTGATATCCAAGTGTCTACAGGAAAGGAGGAGGCTCAGCCTAAGACAACAGAGAGGAGACATTAGCAAGAGCAGATAGGAGAACACAAATACAGGAGAAATGCGGAGTAAGGACATGAATATGTGGGCTTGAGTAAGTCTAGGAGTAGCTGTCGCAGAGCAAATAGGCAGGTAGAAGAGCAGTTTTAGAATTTCAGAAAGAAAAATAAGAGGGACCCAGGGAGTATAAAGAAATCAGAATTTTTAAAAAAATGTATTTGAAAGGCAGAGTTACAGAGAAAGAGGGAGAGAGCTTCCATCCACTGGTTCACTCCACAGTGGCCACAATGGCTGGGGCTGAACCAGGCTGAAGCCAAGAGCCAGCAGCTTCATCTGGGTCTCCTGTGTAGGTGGCATGGGCCCAAACACTTGGACCATCTTCCGCTGCTTTCCCAGGTACATTAGCAGGGAGCTGGATAAGAGCAGTGGGGACTTGAACCTGCACTTATAGGGTATGCCAGTGTCGCAAGTGGCATTGTGCCATAATGCTGATTCCAAGAATAGTTTTTAATAATGAGAAGCTACTTAATGAAATAAAAAAAAATTCAAGAGCTTTATAATCAAATTACGTCGTACTTTATTGTGGGACTAACGATACTTGGAAGGAGTATCTTCTAACACGATGTAGTTTAACTAGTTTCATTTATTAATTCATCAACAGATTATGAATGAGTTTCCACTGGGTGCTGTGAGATATGTCAGGCAGCAGGATAAGTGTATTTCTGAAAAGGAATCTGTGGTCTGTTATCCAGCACATGAACGTAGCACACCAATAAATCCTCTCCTACAGCAAGATACATGCTCTGATAGAACCCCATAGAAGTCCTGGTTGTTCAATTGTGTCCTCTCTCAGTTGCAGTGTGTAAGATAGAGTTGGAATGTGAAATGGCTTGGTGACCTGTCTCACACTAATGAGCCTACAGTGGTTCTGGGAACTGGGAACTGTGCATGGAATTGCCCTCCTGACTGGCGCTGAGACCCCCCACACCTGCTGGAAGCATACAGCACTCAGAGTTGAATGCACTTTACCATGCGCATAAGTAAATCACCTCGTGTTTGTCAAAGTAGTTCTGGTTTTTGTGGTGCCCTTTGTGCTTGCAGTACTTTTTCCAAAAAGTTTTCCTCAAAAACATTTTAAGCCACAGTAGCAGGGTGCAGTTTGGCCCTAGACATCGAGTCCATGGAGGGAAAAGGACAGAAGCGCACATGTCTGCCCTAACCACAAGCCTCCCAGAGTGCCCCCGCTGTGACCCACAGTCCCTGTGGAATGTCAGGTGGGAAACCACCAGGAATGCACAGTGTCTGCTCCCTCGCTGCACAGGAATCCGACTCTGGGCTGCCTATGGCCAGTTAAAGTGGCCTCCTCAGAGTCTCAGTGTCCATTGGCCTGCCGCTGAATGCATTGTGTGTTCAGGAGAAAAACTGATGGGCCAGTACTGCATGGAACCACTCTGAGTCTTTCTCAGTTTTCAGAGGATAGTTTTCCATGCCCTTCAAGCTCCTCGTAAGAAAATCTCTAATTCATTAAGTAGTAAATGGCACAGTTTCTAAGTACTTGGAGAAATCCCCAAGGATAATGTCAGGCTTCACTCTTTGTTGCTTAAAGACAGCCCTTAAGAACATTTGCCGTTGTATTTACACGTGAAAACGCAAATGCAAATAGACCTTCCATGTGCCTTTCTGGAGATCATTTGGTTCCTGCCCAGCAGAGAGCCCACAGCAGCCTCTTTCCCAAATACCTGCCATTTCTGGGTCATTCTGCAGGTCTCTATCTGCTCCAGGTGAGCTGGGCTTATGGTGCTCCCACGGTTCCTTCAGAGCTGGCCAGACACCTGCTCCACTTCCAGAGAAGTGGCCCAGGACTGGGTCGGAATGGCTAAAGCAAGTAAGTTTCCAAAGCGATCACAAAGAACATTTCCAGAAGGCTCCTGCACAACACTGGAAATTATCTGTGTCGATCTTTAAAATAGTTCTGCGAGACAAGCATTTTTTTTTTTTTAAGATTTTATTTATTTATTTGAGAGGTAGAGTTACAAACAGAGAAAGAGAGATAGAGAGAAAGGTCTTCCACCCACTGGTTCCAATCAGAGCTGGGCTGTTCCGAAGTCAGGAGTTTTTTCTGAGTCTCCCACGTGGGTGCAGGTGTCCAAGCACTTGGCCCATCTTCTACTGCTTTCCCAAGCCATCAGCTGAGAGCTGTATTGGAAGAGGAGCAGCCGGGATTCAAACCGGTGCCCATATAGGATGCCGGCATTTCAGGCAGAGGCTTAGGCTACTACACTACAGCGCCAGCCCCCAGACAAGCATTCTAATCTCACTTTTACAGATAAGGAAACTGAGGCTAAAAAAATTTGCCCAAGATCATGCAAGTAGGGAAGTTGGACTCTGACTTCAGATTCTTCACTTTTTAAGACCATATTTTCTAATCTATAATCCCATTTTGAGTCTTAATTCATCTTAACAACTATAGAACCCTTTCTGGAGGGGCCATTGGAAAGGCCTTTGCAATATCTATCCCAGGGAGTAGCAGCCAAGAGCCTGTCTCAGCTCTGTGAGCAGACCCTGCCTGGTCTAAGTGCATTAGAGCCTATCTTTCTCTTGGCTGCAGTAATTGATTCAAGGGTGAGCCTAGATCCCACGTCAGTCAATCTCAGGACTTTTGCTGAATGATTAGAGTGCTTTCTCATCTGGGTTACGAATAAAGAAGTATGTGATACCAGGGCATCTGGCAGCCATACTGTGCTGATGAGGAGAATCTGACTTCCACCGCAAGGATGATAATAGAGCAGAGATGTGAGGAAAAAGTAAGTCACTGGTGGTGGCATGCAACTTTTGAGCCATTTCTAATATAAAGCCCTTCCTAGTTTTATTACAGTAGCCAATACAATTCCCTTATGATTGAAACCAATTTGTTACATTTTCTGCTAATCGAAACCAAAAGCAAATTCATCAACACATCATTTACTTTAATATCAAGAGGAAGTTTAGGAAGCGAGTCTCCTTTTATTTTAAAAGATTTTATTTATTTATTTATTTGAGAGGTAGGCTTATAGACGTAGAGAAGGAGAGACAAGACAGGTCTTCCATGCGCTGGTTTGCTCCCAAGATGGCCACAATAGCCAGAGCTGAGCTGATCCAAAGTCAGGAGCCAGGAATTTCTTCTGGGTCTCCCACGGGGGTGCAGGGGCCCAGGCACTTGGGCCATCTTCTACTGCTTTCCCAGGCCATAGCAGAGAGCTGGATCAGAAGAGGAGCAGTCAGGACTTGAACTGGAACCCATATGGGATGCCAGCGCTGCAGGCAGAGGATTAGCCCACTATACCACAGTGCCAGTCCCACCCCACCCCTTTTTAAGATTTTATTTATTTATTTGAGAGGTAGAATTACAGACAGAGAGGGAGAGATAGAAGAGAGAGGGTATTCTCTTTTTTGTCATCTAACTCATAATACCTTTGTGAGTAGAAAAGATAACAATATTATTTCCTAGAGCAAGGGAAAAATAGCAACTATTGTTTTTCAAAAGCATTTCGGAATACTCAGAATGGTTAGACTCTCAGCTGATGGTTAGCAAATAATCATGTCACACTCTGCACATCAGTTAGACCAGCCCTTGTTCGGGATGGTATCTGGCGTTTGGGGCTGCTTTGCGTGTTTCAGATATTTAATTTGTCATTTTGGCCCTCAGGGCCTGGAGCTCTGCTAGCATCCCTTGCCACTCAGACTTGGGTCTGTGATATTCCCCACTTCCTTTCCAGTTACATGGAAACTGAATTCTCCCAAATCTCATCCCACAGTAAGGACCTCCCTAGGTAAAACTAATCCATCTACTCATTCATTCATCTAAAACAATTTGTTGAGCACATGTTGTATTAGCCAAATTTCTTAGTGCACTGTAGCTATTTTAAGCAGCATAGAGTTTGTTAAATATAAAGAATCTAAAGAAAAGTCAGCAAACCGGGCTTGGATGCTACCCAGCTGGGAGCAGAGCAAACAGGAATGCACTTCTAACACCAGTGAACTGCTCTGTGAAATAGGACTCAGGACTTGCCAACTGGGGCTTGAAGTTCTGGATTCCAGAAACTTCCCCACAGTTGCTGCAGAAGAACCAGATACCTCAGCTACCTTGTTCTCCCACAGACCAAATCCTCTTTATGGCCATTCTCTCTCATAGCTCACCCCCAAAATCCCACTGCATGAGTTGCAGGAGAGGGTAGGAAATGGAGTTTGCCCAAAGTCAGACCAGAATGAGATGATTATAAGAGCTAAGTGAAGCCACGTAGTTTCTGCCGCATGTTGGCACTGTTATAGGCCATGGGGCTAGAGTTGAGAATGAGGGACAACACCTCTGGCCTTGCAGAGTAGAAAGTCTATCCGGAAGCAGTTGACAGCAAGCAAATAAATATAATTTAAAATAGCATATAAGTGCTAGAAGAAAAGAGTGCTGGCCCAGACACTAGGGTGTAAGATTTGATGTGGTGTTCAGGGAAAGCCCTTGTGAGGAGACAATACTTTTTTTGTTTTGTCTAAAGATTTATTTTATTTATATGGAAGACAGAGTTACAGAGACAGGTAGAGAGACAGGGGGTGAGGAGAGTCTTCCGTTCACTGGTTCACTTCCCAAATGGTCACAATGGCCGGATCTGAGCTGATCTGAAGCCAGGAGCCAGGAGCTTCTTCTGGGTCTCCCACACCAGTACAGGGGCCCAGGGACTTGGGCCATCTTCTACTGTTATCCCAGGCCATAGCAGAGAGCTGGATCAGAAGAGGAGCAGCCGGGACTCAAACCGGCACCCATATGGGATGCCAGCACTTCAGGCCAGGGCTTTAACCCTCTGCGCCACAGCATCAGCCTCCTGGTACTATAAATTGACATGCAGTCAACACACACATGCACTTTTTAAAAGCCAGGGGATAGAATGAGATTACATAGGGAGAGAACTGGATAATAAAGTCAAAGAGGATCAAGTGCCTTGGAGCACTCCTTGTCTTACAATGTAGGAAGAAGAAAAGTAAGCATTCATCAATTCGTTTTTGCGGAAAGAGGAAAACCTGGAGAGTGTGGCACTGTGATTGGCAAATGGGCAAGGTGTTTCCTAGAGAACACGCTGAGTACCTGTGTTGAGTGATGGACTCAAAAGCCTAATCAGACGATGGTTTATGTCCTTGGTATAAAGAGGTTGCTGGTGACCCTGGTAGGAGCCATCTTAGTTTACTGTCAGAATGGGAGCAATCCAGATGAGAGAATTTGGTGCAGTAGAGAGAGGCAGTGAGTGTGGGAGCGAAGTAGAAGAGAGCAGAAGCGGGAGAGGGTGGACAGTAACAGAAGGAGGAGCAGTGCGCCCAGGGCATTTAGAAGCATGAGTAGCCTTGGTGCATCTAGTGGGAAGGTGGTCATCGGCTCAAATTGAAGCCGGGGAGAGACGAGGCTGGATAGAGGTTTGGAGAAAAAGATGATTTTTGATAGAGATCACGGAATTGCTGGTTTGTAGTGACATGTGTGGTCCTGCATTCAATTCAAGACTAGCAAGAGAGTTGGATGTTTATGTTCAAATAGCCTTCAAAAAACAATGCTCCCATCTTGTTTTATAAGAGGTTCTGGTGACGGGACTAACATACCTGGGAGGAGAAAAGACTAGAACAATGGTAGGTGTTGGCAGAGGCATTTTCAGAAGCCAGGACCTGGGGGGGGGGGGGGGTGGACACTTCCTGCTACCTTGCACTGGACATCCTAGCACTAGATTAATCTTCCCAGGATAATTCTGAGGCCTTGGTCTTCCCTTTACAGACAACCCCAGCAGCCTTTCATTCCATCCAACATCATCCATCTAGTACCTTCCTGTTAAATACCTAAGAAACTCAGGGGGAGTAAGATAAGCAAGCTTGAGTTGAACCAGGCCATCACATGATAGAAAACACCTGTAGAGCTGCTGGCACTGTGGCGTAGTGGGTAATAGCTGCTGCCTGCAGTGCCGGCATCCCATATGGGCACTGGTCCAAGTCCTGGCTGCTCCACTTCCAATCCCACTCTCTGCTGTGGCCTGGGAAGGCAGTATAAGATGGCCCAGGTCCTTGGGCCCCTGCACCCACATGGGAGACCCGGAAGAAGCTCCTGGCTCCTGGCTTCAGATCAGTGCAGCTCTGGCTGTTATGGCCATCTGGGGAGTAAACCAGTGGATGGAAGATCCCTCTCTCTCTGCCTCTGCCTCTCTGTAACTCTTCCTTTCAAATAAATAAATAAATCTTAAAAAAAAACACCTGTAAAGCACTTATTATGGGGTAGTTATAACTCAAAATGACTGGCACATTTTAGCTTTTTTAACAATCCCAACTACCTATAGTTGGAGGCTGCTTTCATCACTGTTTCACAGAGGAAAAGCCTGAGGCAGAGATGCTGAGAGGCATGCCCCAGTATGACAAGGACTTGCCCCTACACAATCTTGTACAGGATCTGGGCTTGCAACCTCCATCCTCTGTACTTCCCATACTCCTTATTTATTGTTCTGCCTCTTCTACCTTGAAGATGGATCATACAACACAATTTGGTAGAATTAAAGTAATTTCAGGCAGGGCTGGTGTTGTGGTATGGTGGGTAAAGCTGCCACCTGCAATGCTGGCATCCCATGTGGATGTCAGTTCGCATGCCAGCTGCTCCACTTCCTATCCAGCTCCCTGTTAATGTCCTGGGCAAAGCAGCAGAAGATGTCCCAAGTATTTGGGCTCTTGCACCCATGTGGGAGACTGAGATGAAACTCCTGGCTCCTGGCTTTGGCCTGTCCCAGACCCGGCCATTGTGGCCATTTGGGGAGTGAACCAGTAAAAGAAAGATCTCTCTGTCTCTCTTTCTTTGTCTGTATCTGTCTCTGCTTTTCTTTCTCTGTAATTCTTTCAAGTAAACAATTGATTTTTAAAAATTTTTAGTTAATTAGGCATGATTAACTCTTGTGTTTTTATAAAAATGTTCCAAAAGCTGAAAACAGAATAATAGTCTATCCAACTCTATACACATTATTTCATCTGTCCAAAAATTACAGGGTTCACAATGCAATCTTTATGCTACATTTACTTTATTCCATCTTGATCACGTTCATACCAAATGTTATTGTTAAATATTTATTCTGAGCCCGGGTTTTGGGTGTTATCCTCCACGTAGCTATTGTTTCTGTTTTTTCTGCTGTTGAAGTTGTTTGTTATGTGTGCATTTTCTGCTTTACCCCAGGTTATCATCGCCCTTTCGGAAAAACACCGTTCCCACATTCCCTACAGGAACTCCATGATGACCAGTGTCCTGAGAGACAGCCTCGGGGGGAACTGCATGACGACCATGATCGCCACGCTCTCTCTAGAGAAAAGGAATATTGACGTATGTTGGCCCTTCCCTCTGGGGATCTGAGTCTGGGTTTTCACTGCTCGTTTGTGAGATAAGCTGCGGGTCCTGGGTGGGTTTCCATCTTTGCAGCTGGGTTGAGCTCTGCCCTCAGAGGCAAATACCCTGTGCGGGAGTTCACAGCTTTGGGGAGTCTGCCGGCATTGTAATAACCCCCTCCCCCCAAGAATTGACATCACTTGGCACAGGATGGTTTGAAGGTCTTGTAAACACGTTTTGGAAGGCCTGCTGATGGTTTCGTTCTCAGACAGAGAAAGGAAAGAAGTGATCCAGGGTCAGCGCTGCGGCTCACTAGGCTAATCCTCCGCCTGCGGTGCCGGCACACCGGGTTCTAGTCCCGGTCGGGGCGCCGGGTTCTGTCCCGGTTGCTCCTCTTCCAGTCCAGCTCTCTGCTGTGGCCCGGGAGTGCAGTGGAGGATGGCCCAGGTGCTTGGGCCCTGCACCTGCATTGGGGGTGGGGGGGGTGAACCAACGGAAAAGGAAGACCTTTCTCTCTGTCTCTCTCTCTCTCACTGTCCACTCTGCCTGTCAAAGAAGAAGAAGTGATCCATCTGCTCCTCCTGCTCTGTTTTGCTCCTGATGACAAAGATCTGGAAACCTGAGAGGTGTCCCTAGAATATGTTCCTAGCTAGGTGGTGGGAGTGCAGCCCCCAGGAGGCTTTGGCCAGGCCTTCCCTGGCTGGCTTTAAAGACAGCTGGTGTTTCCTATGTTGTTGTGTAATGTGTACCATCCGGACAGCCCTCAAAGAGGAAACCAGGAAGCGGCAGGAACTTCTGTAAACAAGGCCACGCACTTGACTGTCAGGTGCCTTGAAAAGCCTCTCTCTCTGGACTGTTGCAGATACTTACTTTGTAGTCTTTTATGTTTGTGGAGTATGGTATCTACTATGGTTATGATTCATACATGTGGTTCCACTTTAGTAGATCAATAGTTGGAAACACTTGCCAGTCGCCACCTAGGACCTCAGGAGCACCCACATTTTGGCATTGGTCATTTTGTTAAATCATAACAAAATCTGGGGAGAAAATAACATCCTAGAGCAAATTTCCTTAATTTGGAAGCTTATGAGGGTGCTTTGAATAGTTTGTGGGAAATGGAATTTAAAAATTATATTGATGCAAAAATGTTTGAAATACATGCATAGTTTTTTCATAATGTACATTTTCTATGAATTTTTAAAGAACCCCTCATGTGCATGGATTTCTTTTTTACATCTAAGTAGATGTCTTTTAATCCCAATTTCCCAAGACATTTCACATACCCTCATATTTCCTCACTGTGATGTTTTATGTACATCACTCATTAGGCATGTATCTTTTTTCTGTGAAAAAAAATGTCATTTGTCTACAGGGAAATCTCTCTATGCTATGGTATTTTAAGAAGGTGTCTTGCTTTGGTAGGAATCTATATCCACCTGCAGATTTGCACAGCGAGTGGCACTTATAAAGAATGAAGCTGTTCTTAATGAAGAAATTGATCCCAGATTGGTAAGCATATCAAAGTATATCAAAGATTAGTTACAACTTGGTGGAGGGGTGACTTACTCTGCACCAGGTGGTGTTCTGAGTATTAACTCTTTAATTCTCAAAACAAACTTAGGAGTAGATGCCATCCCTGCCTCTGCTGTATAGGTAACAAAACTGAGCCACAGAGATACTAACGTGCTCAGAGCCATAGTACCAATAGATAGCAAAGCCAGGATTCAAACACAGACCACCCTGTTGAGGGGTCAGTGGGCTTCCCTCTAGCTCCCCCACTGCCCATGGCAAAGACATGTTGTGAGTCCTGAAGACTCCCACAATGGAATATTGCACAATTTTTATTCATATGCAGGCCTCAGCCTTTCAAAAAGCTTCAATTTAACTTCCTAAAGAAAATAATAGACCAGTTTTAATAAAAGCTTATGAAGAAAGAAAACTCTTAATGGCTAATAAATAAAATTGTATTTTGCATAACCATCCTGTTACTTATTCCAGAGATTTTTAAAAGTTAATTATCAGTTTAATCCATGGAACAACCAGTAAGCTTCTAATTTTATAGGACTAAATCCTGCTTTATGAAAGCACTTTTTATGCAAAAAAAGACAAGTTAAATGATTCAGCTACTCATTATAGTTACAAATTTCTTTCCTCCATTTTGTTAATTTTCTATAAATGAAATGCAACACTGAACCAACTCATACCAACATTGAAAGTGTTGAAATAAAATATCTCAATTTTGTCAAATCCCATAATATTCTTCTTCAAATCACCCAGTTTTTTTTTTTTAATTTCACTGGGAAATAAACTAATGTAGGCTTAGAGAAATGTGAGATCTTATCAACAGTGCTTCATTTACAGATTTCTCAAATTCAAAAAAAATGTTCAAGTTCACTACTACTCATATCAGTTGCTTCCTCATTTGCCCTCTCTCACTTGAAATCATTCCATGGAAGGATAGAGGGAAAGGGGCAGTTCACCCTGCTTGCACCAGGAGCAACAACCACCCCTGGTAGAATTCTGTCCAGGAGAAACCAGTGGGTGCTGCAGGATCTCTTTCCAGTACCGGCCTGGCTCAGATACCAGCAGCACCAGAACCCTCGCTGGGAAATGGGCACAGAAGGCAATGGCCTTGTTCAAGTGGAATTGAACTCCTAGGCCAACATTCTCTGTTGTCCCAACCCTGCCAGCAGCCTCTGGCCTTACCCTGCAGAACGAGAAACAATAGCAGAGTTATCGATAGCCTGAAGACAAAAATTAGTTCATAATTTAAGGAAAATAAACACACTAGATGTTGGAAGACTTTTTTTTTCCTTTAAATTGCTCTAGAGACTTTCTTTGAAGGAACAGAAGGAATTTGGAGATAGGGGAACAATGTCCTGTGTCTGATGTAGAGATTTAAAGACGAGAAATTCAGAGTCAAAAAGCTAATAGCTGATAATTAAATGAATTTTGAGGTCCTCTTCATGCAGAATAATCAGGCAATTAACAAGTGTTGTTTCCTGGTCTCTTGCATAATTGCTTCTAAAAACTTATGTCACTGCTCATTATTTTATGTGCAGAGCTTTGACTGAAGCATAAGTGACAATTGCAAATTTGTCCTCAAACCCATCCAAGATATAACCTGGGTGGGAGTTCCTACATCTTACCGTCAGGATTTAGTGGCAGCTGTGGAGCCAGCCTGTGTGATCAGGATCACCAGATTTGCTCTGCTCCATTTACAGGTGTGGGGGGCCTCAGACCGATGAGGTACTAGAAGAACTTTGATCAAGCTCAGGGTATCCCAGACATGTGCTGACATCTTGTAAGGACGGCCCTAATTCCAGAGTCCCTGCTGGAGTCTCATGGGAGGTGTGTCTGTTCTAAGCTTAAAACCATGAAAATTTGACTAAGTTTTGAGATTTCTATTCAATAAGATTAAAAAAAAATTCGTGTTAGATTTGACTTTGAAAGCCTTAGAAGTAGAAAATATGCATCAATATATATATATTTTTTTTGACAGGCAAAGTTAGACAGTGAGAGAGAGAGACAGAGAGAAAGGTCTCCCCTCCATTCGTTCACTCCCCTAATGGCCGCTACGGCCGGTGCTGCGCCAATCCGAAGCCAGGAGCCAGGTGCTTCCTCCTGGTCTCCCATGGGGTGCAGGGCCCAAGCACTTGGGCCATCCTCCACTGCACTCCCGGGCCACAGCAGAGAGCTGGCCTGGAAGAGGAGCAACCGGGACTAGTACCTGGCACCCCAACTGGGACTAGAACCTGGAGTGCTGGCGCTGCAGGCAGAGGATTAGCCTAATGAGCCATGGTGCTGGCCTGCATCAATATTCATTTAATGGAAGAAAGTGCAAATGAATGACTTTCATCGTTTTTGTCTGAAGATTTTCATTCTGCCTGTCTTGGTGATTCTGAGAATGTTTTTCAAAACCAGAAAGCCAACAAAACCCACACAATCCTAGGCATTTAAATACATGTCCAGGAGCGGTGACATGTTCAAAGTACTCACTATCAAGTTCTTTTGTACGCCTGCTCCTCTCCAATAAACTGCTACTCTCCAATAAAAAACTCCATAGAGAAGCTTCCTTGAAATACTTAGATGAGTTTGAAAGGAAGTAAGGGGCTTTTCAGAAACAAAGCCGATGCCGAAGTTGTCCTGGGGTACAGGGTAAAAGGGGGTTGGAACACGGAAATGGAAGAGTCAAAGCCCTGAGACTCAGCAAGGTGAGTGTTGTGCCTAAAACACCGGCTCCTCTCCCAGGTGTGACGCCGGCCCAGGTGAACCAGGGAAGAATCTTCCCTCTGGCATAGGGAAATATTGGGACAGCTGATTTCCCTTAGCCTGGACTCTGGATAGAACAAAAAGTAATTTCTCTGAAAATACAAAGCCCTGGGTTTTGAAGTTCACAGTTACACAACCCCCTTAGTCTGGTAAGCCCCAGTGAAGAACACAGCTCAGGAAAAGGGGGGGAGGGAGGGAGAGTGGGAGGGAGGAAAATAAGGAGGAAGAGAGCGAGCAGGAAAGGGAGGAGGGAGGAAGAGGAGAAGGGGAGGCAAGGTGAGGCCAGACCCAGTGTGGTTTTTTAAAATTTTAAATAAATAAAAAAAGCTGAATTTAGACTGCTAATTTTTATCTTAGGAATTCTGTATTGTAAGTTAATTACAAGCTATGCCTACATGGTCTCAACTGTACCCTGATATGATAAATCCTAACCTAGTTGGGTTTATTTGGGAAATTTAAGGGTAATGCATCACTACGTCAATGCATAGGGGAAAAGAAGCAGGAATAATTAAAATCGAATTTAGGATAATGATGCAAAAATCTTTTAGGAAAGCCTATAGAGGGGTGCTGATTTCAAAGGGGTCTTAATGTTCTATTTTTCAAGTGGTAGATGCATAGGTGTTAAATATTTTCCTATACTGTCTGGTATATCTGAAATAATTCATACTAAAGGGCCAGTGCTGTGGCATAGTGGGTAAAGCTGCCACCTGCAGTGCTGGCATCCAATATGGGCACCAGTTTGAGTCCCAGCTACTCTACTTCCAATCCAGTCCTTGGGCCCCTGCACTCACATGTGAGACCGGGAGGAAGCTCCTGTCTCCTGGCTTCAGATCAGCGCAGCTCCAGCCATTGCAGCCATTTGGGGGGTGAACCAGTGGATGAAGGACCTGTCTCTCTCTCTCTCTCCTCTCTCTCTCTCTCTTTCACTCTGACTTTCAAATTAATAAATAAATCTAAAAAAAAAGAACTTGCCACATGAATTAAGGTGATCTTTACCTTTGCAGTTTAAAAGAGAAAAATTATATGATCTCATAACTAGTTGCAGAAAAAGTATTTGATAACATTAAACATTTATACTTTCAAACGACTCACTAAACTGTGAATATGAATGCATATCTTTTTTTAAGATTTATTTATTTATTTGAAAGACAGAGTTAGAGAGAGAGAGAGAGGGAGAGAGATCTTCCATCCGCTGGTTCACTCCCCAAATGGCTGTAACAGCTATAGCTGGGCTGATCTGAAACCAGGAGCCTGAAGCTTCTTCTAGGTCTCCCACTTGGGTGCAGGGGCTCAAGCACTTGGGCCTTCTTCCACTGCTGTTCCAGGTGCATTAGCAGGGAGCTTGGTTGGAAGTGGAGCAGCTGGGACTTGAACCAGCACCCATATGGGATGCCAGTGCTGCTACTCCACAACACTGGCCCCAAATGCATATCTTTGAACTGACTAAGAGTATCACTCAAAAGTACAGAAAAAAAA
>JADBBT010001810.1:0-13855 GCA_015711505.1 Sylvilagus bachmani | reverse complement strand
AATTGGAAATTGCATATAAAATTAATCAATTTAAAAAAATATCATGTAGGATCTCTGTTCTTAATGTGCTATACATTGTGAATTAATGCTACAACTAGTACTCCAACAGTATTTTTCACTTTGTGTTGCTATGTGAGGGCAAACTGTTGAAATCTTTATGTAACATGTACTAAACTGATCCTCTGTATATAAAGAGAATTGAAAATGAATCTTGATGTGAATGCAAGGGAGTGGGAAAGGGGAGGGTTGTGGGTGGGAGGGAAGTTATGGGGGGGAAGCCATTGTAATCTATAAACTGTATTTTGGAAATTTATATTCTTTAAATAAAAGCGTTATAAAAAAAAAAGAAATTAAAGAGTTTCAGAAAGACCTGCATAAGAGGGGATACATTTTAAAAAGGGCCTGCTTTGAACTTGGGGCTTCTAGTAAAGATTAGATTAGGAAGGTAATATTCTAGCTTATGTAGCCAATTTCTGTGTAGCTCAGCAGCACTCCAGGCCTTGGCTTGTGTGGGCAGCCCGTTATCTCGCACCTGTCTGTAATTGTAACCCAGGCTCTGAATATGCCTTTGAAATTCAAAGAAATTGTAACTAGATGAAAGTGGACAACAAACTTGTTATTGTAAGAAGAAAGAATCATTATGTGACTTATGATATAATAATAAAGTCTGGTGCTAGAGAGCCAGAGCCATGCCATCAGCCTTGCTGTGAGTGTGTCTCATTTCTTCGAGCGCCGACACCTCTCACACTTTGGGACCCCCGGACTCGCTGGGGATGGACTCCGGCATGAACATTCTTTCAGTTCATTGATAGCACTTTTTTTTTTCTTGACTATTTTACATCTCCTGTGAGGAAAAGTCAATTTATAGATTATTTTCCATAGGAATCCATAAAAATCGATGGAAAAACATACACAAAGGTAAAATGAGGGTAACTGGCTGGCGCCGTGGCTCAACAGGCTAATCCTCCGCCTTGCAGCACCGGCACACTGGGTTCTAGTCCCAGTCGGGGCGCTGGATTCTGTCCCGGTTGCCCCTCTTCCAGGCCAGCTCTCTGCTGTGGCCAGGGAGTGCAGTGGAGGATGGCCCAAGTGCTTGGGCCCTTCACCCCATGGGAGACCAGGAAAAAGCACCTAACACCTGGCTCCTGCCATCGGATGAGTGCGGTGCGCCGGCCGCAGCGCGCCATCCGTGGCGGCCATTGGAGGGTGAACTAACGGCAAAGGAAGACCTTTCTCTCTGTCTCTCTCTCTCACTGTCCACTCTGCCTGTCAAAAAAAAAAAAAATGAGGGTAATAGTTAAGAAACACAGAGACTACATTATATAGTAGGCAGCCTCTACATTGGTAAGAAATAATTCCTAATTTTACCTCCTACTATGCATGCTGTTCTTAAAATACAATATAGCAAAAGTGAAAAGATGTTGATTCCCAAATTAGATCACAAAGGGTCTCAGGATTCTGTTGCTCTCCTTTTTATACTTGCTCTGATCTGCCTTTTGAGAGACTCATCTAGCAGGCAACAAAGGCTTTAAGTGCGATAGCTGGTGCAAAACATAATCCTCCCAACACTATGAGCAATGAAATGAGCTTGGAAAGAGATCCCTGCCTGAGGCCGCCTCAGTGGCAAGCTTTGTGAAGCAGTATGACAGGCCTTGACCAAAGGTGCACAGGTAAGCTGCTCCTCAAATCTTGAAAACTACTGAAGAATTTTGCTACCGAATGTGATAATAATATAGGTTTTGGTACCAGAAGTAGAGTATTTTCTTAACAAATACATAAATATAAAGGATTTGGTTTGAAACTGGGCAGTGAATGTGTACTCGAGAGATTTTGAAGAGTATGTTATATAAAGTCAGAATTGGCTTCTAAAGACTGTTGGTAGAAATTTGAATCTTGAGGCTGTTTCTGATGAATGCTGAAAAAGAAATGAGAGGAAACTGCAGGAGAGGGGATCCTTTATGCTGCAATAGAAGAGTATAAAAATATATAATCTGCAGAAATGTGAGAAGCAGAAAATGTGCCTAACTCGTAGCTAAGTAAATTTCCAGCAAAGTGCTCAAAGTTTTATCTGTGTCTATATTACTACTTATATAAAAGTATGAGAGGATAGAGATAAATCACAAGAAATACTTAAACAAAAGGATGGTCCAGTTGATGCTTTTGAAGATCCTGAGCCTTTACAGATTACAACCAGGCTAATACTAATAAAATAAATACTTCCAGAGTAGATGCTGAATGTGAAATGGTAAAATCTTTTGGTTAGTCCTCAGAGAGATCAAATTTGGTCCCTCGGTATATTTATTCAGGCATATCAAAGGACGTTTAAGGAAACTTAATGACTGACTCATTGATTCTCTGAATCAAATAATTAGAATTTCCAGAAGTTTAGATGCTTTGATCAAAGAGATTTTTGAATATGGCCTTTGTTTAAAAGAGTGACCGCGAACTGGTAAAGCCACTATGGAAGTCAGTTTGGAGATTCCTCAGAAACCTGAATATAACCCTACCATTCAACCCAGCCATCCCACTCCTTGGAATTTACCCAAGGGAAATTAAATTGGCAAATAAAGAGCTGTCTGCACCTCAATGTTTATTGCAGCTTAATTCACAATAGCTAAGACATGGAATCAACCTAAATACCCATCAACAGTAGACTGCATAAAGAAATTATGGGCTATGTACTCTACAGAATACTATACAGCAGTTCAAAAAAAATGAAATCCAGTCATTTACAAAAAAATGGAAGAATCTGGAAAATGTCATGCTGAGTGAATTAAGCCAGTTCATATGTTCTCCCTGATCGGTGGCAACTAACTGAGCACCTAAAAAGAAATCTGTTGAACTGAAATGGACACTATGAAAAACAATGACTTGATCAGTCCTTGGCCTGACTGTTGATGAACAACTTACTACTTTATTCCTTTTAGTGTTTTTTTGTTTTACTTAAAACCATAGGTTGAACTCTTTAATTAACACACAATAATTCTTAGGTGTTTAAATTTAACTGAAAAGTGATCCCTGTTAAATATAAGAGTGGGAATAAGAGAAGGAGGAGATGTATAGTTTGGTACATGCTCAATCAGACTTGCCCCAAACGGTAGAGTTATAAACATGCCAGAGGATTCCAATCCAATCCCATCAAGTTGGCATGTACCAATGCCATCTCACTAGTCAAAGTGATCAGTTTCGCAATTGGTTATAATGATAGGATTGTCAAAGGAATCACATAAACAAGACTAGTGTCTGCTAATACTAACTGATAGAATTAAAAAAGAGGTAACAATCCAACATGGGAAGCGGAATACACAGCAGACTCATAGAAAAGCAGATGTCCTAAACAGCACTCTGGCCTCAGAATCAGCCCTTAAGGCATTCAGATCTGCCTGAAGAGCCCATGAGAGTATTTTAGGCATGGAAAGCCAAGACACTGTGGCAAATAAAATAAAATAAAATAAAATACCTAAATGAAAGATCTCTGTGAGTGGCCGGTGCCATGGCTCACTCAGCTAATCCTCTGCCTGAGGCACTGGCACATCAGGTTCTAGTCCCAGTCCGGGTGCCAGATTCTGTCTCAGTCGCTCCTCTTCCTTCCAGCCCTCTGCTGTGGCCTGAAAGTGTAGTGGAGGATGGCCCAAGTGCTTGGGCCCTATATCCACATGGGAAACTAGGAGAAGCACCTGGTTCCCAGCTTTGGATCAGCCCGGTGCGCCGGCCGCAGTGGCCTTTGGGGGGGTGAACCAGCAGAAAAAGGAAGACCTTTCTCTCTGTCTTTCTCTCACTATCCACTCTGCCTGTCAAAAAAAAAAAAAAAAAATCTCTGTGAGTGAGATCCCAGTAGAAAGAACGGGCCATCAAAGAGAGAGGTACCTTTCTCTGAAGGGAAGAGAGAACTTCCACTTTGACTATGGTCTTGTCTAAATAAGATCAGAGTTGACGAACTCAAGAGGCTTCCATAGCCTTGGCAGCTCATGACAAGAGCCTCAGATGATTATTGACATCATAAATAAGAGTGTCAATTGTTAAATCAGCAACAGGAGTTACTGTGCACTTACTCCTCATGTAGGATCTCTGTCCTTAATGTGTTGTACTATGTGAATTAACTATATAACTAGTACTCAAACAGCACTTTATACTTTGTGTTTCTGTGTGGGTGCAAACTGTTGAAATCTTTACTTAATATATATTAAATTGACCTTCTGTATATAAAGATAATTGAAAATGAATCTTGATGTGAATGGAATGGGAGAGGGAGTGGGAGATCGGATGGTTGCAGATGAGCAGGAGGTTATGGGGGGAAAAAGCTACTATAATCCAAAAGCTGTACTTTGGAAATTTATATTTATTAAATAAAAGTTAAAAAAATCCATGCAAAAAATCAAAAATCACCAATAGAGAATATTAAATATGTCACTATGAAAGATTGATAAAAGCAATTTTGTTTGCAATTCTTTTCTTCTCTAATTAAAAAAAAAATAGTATATAAGCAAAAGCCAAAATGAAACTCTACTTAATCATAATTTTAATATTATTATTTTTTACTTATTTGACAGAATTAGACAGTGAGAGAGAGAGACAAAGAGAAAGGTCTTCCTTCCCTTGGTTCACCCTCCAAATGGCCACTACAGCCAGCGCCTCGCCAATCCGAAGCCAGGAGCCAGGTGCTTCCTCCTGGTCTCCCACACAGGTGCAGGTACCTAGTCACTTGGGCCATCCTCCACTGCCTTCCTGGGCCACAGCAGAGAGCTGGTCTGGAAGCACATGCTTGTTGATATTAGAATAAATTTTGTGAAAGAAAAAAAAAAAGAATGAAAATCAGTGAAATTTAGAGAAAGCCTACAGAAGTTTTTTGAGAATTATTTATTTATGTTATTGTTCTCATAAGGGATCTGTCCTTAATGTGTTATTGTTTATATTTCAACCTAAGGACTTCTTTATTATCTATCTATCTATTTGAAAGTCAAAGTCACCGAAAGAGAAAGATGCGAATGAGAGACAGAGAGAAAGAGAGAGAGAGAGAGAGAGAGAGAGAGAGAGAACTTTCATCTATGGCTTTACCCCCCAGATGGTCACAACAGCCACTGCTGGGCCAGGCTGAAGCCAGGAGCCAGAAGCTTCATCTGGGTCTCCCATGTGGAAGGCAGACGCCCCAGCACTTGGCCTCTTCCACTTTTCCCAGGCCATTAGCAGAGAGCTGGATGTGAATTGGAGCAGATGGAACACCAACAAGGTCCCATATGGGATGCCAGCATTGTGGGCAGTAGTTTGACCTGCTATGCTACAATGCCGGTTCCCTTAATGGCTTTCTTACGCAAATCCTTCCGTCCTGGAACAAAGGAGCCAGAGGTGGTGCAAAGAAAGGAGTTACATCTCCAAAATTGTACCAGCAGTAAGCAGACAGAAAGCACTCTGCTTTAAGCATGTGGTACCTTTCTTTCCTAAAAGGAAGAATGAGTCAAAGGTTGAAAACAAGGACCCATCTGTGAGTCAAGAAACGTGGAGAGTTACCTTGACCTTAAGGGAATCAAGGAAATTTGGGTATTTTTCTAGGTGGATATTAGGATTGGTATGACTTTCTTTGTACCTTTTCTTGCCCCATTTCTTGAATAGTAACATCTGTTTTATTATCTATACTTGTCTCACCATTGTATGTTGGAAGTGTGGGAACAGATTGTTAGTTCTACCATGGATAAATCAAGAAGCACTGTACTTAAGGAAATGCATCCAAAGAGCCTCATCATATCTGAATTGATCTAGGAAATAAGAACATGGACTTTTCACAAATGTCTAAATGAAATAAGCATTTTAGGAATTTTGAGAGTGAAAACATCATGAATGGGAGGGATGTTCTATGTTGGAGGCCAAAGAGGCACTAATAGCTTTTAAACGCTTACAATGATCCTTGCTTCCTGCTATTCATGCCCTGTGTATTTCCCTCCCTTAAAAAGTGAGTTGGCTCCCTTATAGTAGGAGCTAAATAGATAAATAAATAAATAAAACAAGAACAAAAAAGGGAAGAAATGCCTGTATGTATCAGTATTGCAACAAATACAGTTTTGTAAAATTTTTTTTTGTATATTTGTCAATCAAATTGTTCAGAATCACCTGTGGTTATTTTAAAATTTGCTGCATCTGAGTGAAATTAACATTTTGTATTTGATTATGGTTAATAGCCTTTGTCTATATGCTTGATGAACTCTTTAATTTAGTGGAACATTAAGCCTTTGACTATAATGTAAATTACAATAATTTTATCTCAAAAATAAAATATAAAAAGAAAGTGACTTGGAATGAATGCTTCACTTCTAATAAGGAGTATATAGCAAAATCTTCGGTATTGCTTCCAGAGGCACCACACAAAGATGGGTGCATGCTTTCAGATTACTGACTCACAGAAATTGTGGGGAAATTAATGTTTGTTGTTTTTAAGTAACTTTTGGCCTAATTTCTTATGCAGTAGAGTTAACTCATACAGGTAGAGAATGTAAAACTCTTATATAAATGGGAGATCTTAAGCAGAAACATAAACAGAGAAATAAATTAAAATAATTTGCTTTTGAGGAAGAGTTTCAAAAAGTAAGTTCCCTTACTTACTTAGAAGTAAGGGAGGGGCTGGCGCTGTGGCACAGCAGGTTAATGGCCTGACCTGAAGTGCCGGCATCCCGTATGGGCGCCAGTTCTAGTCCTGGCTGCTGCTCTTCCAGTCCAGCTCTCTGCTGTGGCCTGGGAAAGCAATAGAGGATGGCCCAAATCCTTGGGCTCCTGTGCCCGCATGGGAGACCTGGAAGAGGCTCTTGGCTCCTGGCTTTGGATCGGCGCAGCTCCGGCCACTGCAGCCATCTGAGGAGTGAACCAACAGATGGAAGTCCTCTCTCTGTGTCTCTATCCCTCTCTGTAACTCTGTCTTTCAAATAAATAAAAAATAAATCTTAAAAAAAAAGAAGTAAGGGAAAAGACACAATGCCTAGTCAGACATCAGCCATTTTTTATCACCATTATTACTTTTGTTTTCTAATAAACTGTAGGAACACTGAAAGCTGGAAAATTTTATTTACCATATTCTTCCAAGAAAGTAGAAAACACCGGTTGAAACAATAAATGGAAACCCACAGGGAATGAATGACAGCTACATAGTAAATGTACAAAGTACATAATATAACACTGCACAAAGAGTGAGAACTCATTAGTAAGATGTCTTCAGGAAAATGTGGACATATATTAAATACAGGGCATAATTAGGTAAAAGAACTTACAAAAAATGTCTATTCTTAAACTGAAACAAGGAAATGGAAGTAGATGCTCTGGGACAATAAAAAATGTTAAATGAGAACATCATGTTTTGAATACAATGCAATATGAAATGTGAGATGCCTTAAAGTAACTGATAATCCAGATAGCAATTAGCCGAGCACACGAGACTCCTGTTAAGATGCTCACATCTCATATTGGAGTACCTGTCTTTGGTTCCTAGCCATAACTCTTGGCTCCAGCTTCCTGATAATGTAGGCCCTGAGAGGTAGCACACTGTGGCTCAAGTCTTTGTGTCCCTGTCACCCTTGTGTGAGACCTGGATTGAGTTCCTGTGTCCTGCTTTCACCCTGGCTAAGTCCTGGCTGTTGAAGGCATTTGTGGAAAGAAACTATGGATGAAAGATCTCTGTCTGTCTCTTTCTATCTCCATACCTCTCAAATAAATAATAACCCCATGTTCAATTAATGTACAGAGATTATATGATATAGTGCATGATTTCTTTCTGTACAATATATGTAAGCATATAATATGGAGTGTATGATGTAGATTTTTTTCTGTGTGATATTTCTGTGAGATATTAAGCTTCCAGGTCAATATTTTCCAATTACTGTCTCTTAAAATACCATCATGAAATTTAACTAAGACTTTATCATAAAGATTGTCTTAAGGAAAATAAATTAGAGGCTTTTCAAGGGCAGGGATCAAATTGATTTGTTGTTATGAAATGATTAATTAACTTTTATCATGTACTAAATTTTACTTAAGGCTCTGTAGAAATATGCAGTAGAAATAGATGCAAAGAATGGCATTAATTTCTAGTTACATAAAATAAACTTCAGAGACATTTTCATATAATCTCATCTTTTGTTGAGTATTTATATTTTCTTCCTAAAGCCTGCATCTGAGTTTTAATTCAGTTTTTTTTCCTTGACCAAATTTAATTAGAGTTAAATTGTATCTTATTGTGCTAATAATGGCTACCTCTAGGTAATTTTCAAGTATTTTATTTTAAATTGATAATTATTTTCTTCATATACTTTACATTTTCACAATGATTATTTAGGTCATGCATTTTTTACTGCCTTTAAAATTAAGAAATTAAGCATAATTTTAATTAAAAATGTCAATTATATGGGTAATTTAACAAAATAAATACTTAGATCTTGGGATTTTATACAGTATGTGTTCTTGGGATTTGGATAATAATCTGACTAAATAACCAATTTTAACTCATATACTTTTATTGCATTCTGCTGTTACAATACCTAAAATATTTAATATTATTAAAACTTCTCCTTCTCCATCCTGGGTCAAAATAATGTTTATGGTTAGGCTGGGAGGGTAATATAATTACACAGTAATGGGTGCCTGTTTCCATGTTAGCTCAAGAATAGTTCATGTCCACTAGAGATGTCCCACATTCATCATGGTGCAGGATTATAAGAAACATCTGATGTCGGAATAGATCAAGTATAAAATACTTACTAACAACAGGAGATTCTGAGAGTAATGTGCCTAAGTTATATATATGCAAAAGGCAATAAACACCCAAGATACAGCTTAACGAGCAGAAAGTCTTGTGTCTTTTATGGTGAAGACAATGAAAATGAAGATGATGACACATTTTCTAATACTTATATTGTAATTAAGAGAGAGTCCAAAGAGTAAGCCCTTTTTTGTGAGTGGAAGGGAGTGGCATACAAGTGGACAAGTTGCACATTAAAATGGCTACTGTAACTAAAATGAGTGAAACACCTAATATGGTCACTTTTAGTTTCAGTTTCCCGCTCGCTCCCCATCTTTAAAAGGATGCTTTCTCTCCATCTCTGAGCAGTAAATGCTATTATAAAAAGAATTAAGAATCTATCTGTCATCTGTATTACATGCTGGAATCAATCCCAATTCACCTCTTTTATGTTACCTAATACATAGTACGTTTAGATATAATTGCAATTACTTTTAGATAAATATTCCATATCTCTGTCTTTTACTTCACCTGATATATATGTCATAATTTGGTTCCTATCAGTTTTTGAGTCCATAAAATAATAGGGAAAAAACATAAATATTTTATCTTTACAGAATTTCCATGAACCATTTTTGTTTCAAATGATCTGATGATTGAAAGTATATAATCAAGACTTCAGTTTCATTTGACAGCGACCACTGCTGTGAGGTGTGTGTTCATGGCCAGACTTGCAAGGTGTCCGCTGTTTTCTATATAAAGGCTTAAATAGCTTTTATGAAGCCTTGGCTCCCATGGGTGCTTGGATTCTTAGCCTTCAGTTGCAGCAGTAGGAGAGCTGTGGGATGCCTCCACTATGACACCCTGGACAGCTGTGAGGGGGGAAAAAACAAACCAAACCAAACCAAATAAAATAAATCTTTTTGCAATAAGAACAAACCAAGCAGAAAGATTTCATATGGAATTATTACATGATATTTTGGGCTATAAGTTTCCAAAGGACACATCATCCTAGTTTACAGGTGTTCATTAGTAAATCCTCTAACAGTTTAGCTCAGGAAATGAAAATAAGTTTTTTTTTTAAAGAGACTTAATTACTTATTTTAAAAATCATAGTTACAGAAAGATAGGGAGAGATAGAAAAACAAATCTCTCAGCGGCTGGTTCCCTCAGAAGGCTGCCAACAACCAGGGTTTCACCAGGCTGAAGCCAGAGGCCATTAGGGTCTCCAACAAGGGTGGTATCTTCCTCTGCTTTTCCCAGGCCATTAGCAGGGAGCTGGATTGGAAGTAGAGCAGCTAGGATGTGAACCAGTGCTCATGTGGGATGCTGGCATAGCAAGTGGCAACTTTACCCTCCATGCCACAATGCTGACCCCATAAGGCTTTTCTCGATACAGAACTGGTTTCTAAGGCAATAAAGTAAAGCAAACTGTATTAGTTTTCTCTTAACTTTAGTTTTCTATTACCATAAACTTATTAACTTCAAACAAAGTTTTAATTGAGAGTTCCATATTAAGATCCATACTTAGTCTCATTGGGTTAAAGCCTAGATATTGGGATGACTGGGTCTGAATAGAGACTATAGGGATGAATCCATTCACTGATCAATTTCCAGAGATCAATTGCTTTCTTGACTTGAGACCCATTCTTTGTAACCCTTCAAATATTTGCTTCTGTGGTTACATCTCCTATTACCATTGTGATCTTCTTGTCTCTCTTACCTAAGGACCCTAAGGATTACATCTAGCCTACCTGGATAAAGCAAGGTAATCCCTTCATCCTAAGAGATTTAACTCAATTATATCATAAATTTACAGGATTAGGACGTAGATATTTATTTTTTCCCTTGGTGGCAAGGGGTATTATTAAGCCTACCATACAATCTAATGCTGAGATGTGATATAGTATTCTTTAAATAAAAAAACTCTCAATTTAACCACACATTTACCTTCTTATTAGATAGATTTGTACTTAAATGAAAGTTTTCCCACTTAGCATCTTCTTGAATAAAGAAAATATAATTGACACATCTTAGTTTCAGAGTCATCAGTAGTTGATTCATTAGGGTAATAGAATCATAAGTTGAAAGGAAGATTAAACAAGATAATTTTCTTGGTAATTGGCATACACTCATTAGTGGTCTTTGATATTTTTATTACACAAAACATAGCAGAGATATTGTTATGTTCTTAGGAAGTGAGTTTACACAGAAGGAGATGGTGATTCTCCAAAGATCTCAGGGTCAAATGTTTCACATGTTTCTTTTTGGCTGCTGACAGTAGTACCCAACAGGTACTTACAGGAGCTACACTGGAATCTCCATTGTGGAGGAACGGTTTCTTATTTGTCTTCAATATAATAGTCCCTCAATCTAAGTCCTAATTAATAAGAATAACTAATTTGAAATCATTGTAGATATTAAGCATTTATGTATAGGCATTCATGTGAGTTGTTTTCTAAAAAAAAAAATCAATAATGGCAATAGTAGAAGAGAAAATGTATGATTTGTATAGGATTTCTCAAATTCCTGTTTTTGTTTTTGTTTTTTTTTTTTTGACAGGCAGAGTGGACAGTGAGGCCATTGGTTCACCCTCCAATGGCTGCAGTGGCCGGCGCACTGTGGCCGGCGCATCGCGCTGATCCGAAGCCGGGAGCCAGGTGCTTCTCCTGGTCTCCCATGCAGTGCAGGGCCCAAGCACTTGGGCCATCCTCCACTGCACTCCCGGGCCACAGCAGAGAGCTGGCCTGGATGAGGGGCAACCGGGACAAGAACCTGGTGTGCCGGTGCCGCAAGGTGGAGGATTAGCCTATTGAGCTGTGGCACCAGCCTCAAATTCCTGTTCTAATTAATGATTTAGGTTTCTCTAGTTACACTCAAAAACAAGCAAAATTGAATGAAATATAATTATACATTCATAAGTATGTGGCAAGCTATTTTAAAAGTATAGGTAGAATAAAATTATGGTGGATGTTAGGTCAATGTTGTCAGGTATCAGAGAAGTATTATCAGGTGTAGAGATTTGGGGGTGGAAGTTTCACATGTATGGATTTTATATTGTCAATAGCTATTACACACATCTGGATATTTTAATTCAGTTTCTCATTTAATCCAGTGTTCAGTAACCACATGTAGGTAATGATTACCAAATATATGGAACAGAGCCAAGTATAGGAGTGTATTATAACTATTGCAGAAAGCAATATCAGATACCACAGTCATACTGTATACCCACATGTCCATTAAATATATTTTTCTCCATTAGCTATTACATAAATATTTCAAAATTTAATATCTTTTAATCTAAGTATACATTATTTTCATTCTACCTTCACATTTCTGAACAAACATAATTGCATCATTATTTAGTTTGACAGAAAGAACCTAAATATCTAACAAAAGAAAAAAAGTAATTATCGAATTATGCACTTTAAGAAACTTGTGATTTGTAATACATAAAAAGTAATTTAAATAATTTGTGAAAATTTTTGAAATAAATCAGGATAAGAATTAAGCATTTGGTGTATTATCAGCAATGAAAACAAGATATAAAACAATTCTGGAGGAAGAAAAGGAAACAAAAATTTTAATAAAATGAAGGCAAATATCATTATGCTATTTTGAATGGGCCAAAACCCTGTTTTAATGGCTTTGTATAAATTAAATCTGATAGTCCTCACAAGAACCCAAATTCATAGCAAACATTTGCATTTCCTTTGTAAGATAGCAAATGAGGCATGGACAGATTATTTAACATGCATAAGAACACAGAGCTACCCTGTGTCAGAGTTACAGTGCAAATCTAGGCATTTTGACTACTATCTTCAAAAGCTTAGAACTGGTACTAAGATTTAGGGTAATTTTATTTTATTTTTTACTTTCATGCATGTGTATGTGTGTGTGCACGCACTGTGCATGTAATTTATTTGATTTAAACAGGTATTTAAAAAGAGAAGTAAGATTAGAACCACATATTGTAACAACAAAAGCAGAAACAATGTCCATACTATAGGGAAACTGAAGTAGTTGATAACCCTAATGTAGATCTTAAGTTAATATGGTTTAAATGTAATCAAATGAGTTTCTCTTTGGTTTAGGCCCAGTTTTAGAAAAAACAGGACTCCAACAGTTGTGAAGGGACATCTTGAATAGCTTCAATATTGCTCGTAACTCTGACTCTGCAGATATGTCTGAGTGTTTTCTATTAGAGGTAACACTCCCAATTTCCTTTAGAACATCACATGAGATTCTCACTGTCATGGTGATGTGTGTTCTCAAAATATCTCCATGACTCCCCTCCCTGTCATTAAGTTGTAACTATGGTAAAATCACAGCATGAATCAGCAAAGGTACTTCTCATGGCTTATCCTAAGGAAAAAAGAGATTACACTACAAAGGAGATGAGAACTTGGCTGAAATATAGTCAAAAGAATAGGAAAGTACCTACATGAATGGGTTTCAAAGAATATGAAATAAAGGGACGGAATCTCGGTTTGGATCTGAGTTTACTGATTTGAAAGCATTTGATGGAATTACAAGTTTAGAACTTTCATAAGAACCTCAGGAGATGGAGCAATAGGCTACTTGTGTGGGTTCTAAAATATGAAAAAGAGATGGCCTTGTTGAGTAAGTGTGAAATGTTAGTATTGCTATGACAGATGATGTGGAAATGGATGAAAAGGCCCAAGGGAGCAGGCATGCTGGAATAATAAAGAAAGTACGACCAGAAGATCTCATTGTTGATTATGGCTACAAAAGAGTCCAGAGGTTACCCTATTAAACAAAGCCATAAGAAATGTGCTAATATGAGGAACACCAACAATACTAGCAAGGGGATATCCTGGTAGAACAGAGCTGAAAGTTGGAGAGTCTGTGATATATTTAGGCTTACTGATTACAACAGAGACGACAGGACCCTGAAACAAGACAGGGTAGTTGGTGATGCTGAACTGCCAAGAGACACATGGACTCAATTCATGAATCACATTGTCAGAATGGTGTACAAGGAAAAAGGATCCTCAGAATTGATTACTACAGGAATTTTGCAAGAAAATCATGGAACGTATATTCTGAAAAAGTATGCATGGATTTTTAAACCTCTGTGCATCACATTAAACTTATTTTTTTTTCTTTTTTTTTTTT
>JADBBT010000181.1:19817-37538 GCA_015711505.1 Sylvilagus bachmani | reverse complement strand
CATTCATTAGATTCTAATCTCCTGTTATTTCACCCCTCCCACCCAGAATCAGGTTTTTCTGCTAGGCTCGGGGCCGGTGCCGACTGAGGTCGCCCTGCTTATGACATATTCCAAAATGGCGCCTGCTCTTTGTCTTGCTCACCTTTGAGAGGTGAGCGGAGAGAAACTCGTGCCCGTATGGGTCACTTTTTTTTCCCTCTCTCTCTCTCTCTCTCTCTCTCTCTCTCTTCTAGTTAGCCTGGTGAACTTTTCCCCGCAGGGTTTCAAGCCTTGTTCGCTCTAGTCTCCTCTTTCTGCTTCCCTGCTGGTATCTCGGGCTATTGAGGTTTGGCTCACCTCGCATTCCAGCGCTGGTGTGTTGAGTCTGCTGCTGGTGTCCCAAACTGCGGGCTCCCACACTCTCCACGCAGGTCCACTATGAATCACCAGTTCTGGAAGGGTTTCCTCTGCTGTTTCTTCTCCTACTCTTCCTTGTAACTGCAGTATCTCCAGTTTTATTAAACTGTCTCTCCCCAGACTATTGGTGTGCTCCCTTCCTATTCCGCCATCTTGCCGCTCCTCCGCCAAAGATATTTTCTAACATAGGCTTTGAGTTTCCTGTGATCTTTTGCTGTGAGGTTTCCTTCCTTACCTTCTTTCATATTGATGACCGTGTTTCTGTGTTTCTGTGTGTAACACATCTTCAGGCATCTTTTGCAGGGCTGGACGAGTGGCGACAAATTCTTTCAATTTCTGTTTGCTGTGAAAGGTCTTTATTTCACCTTCATTCACAAATGATGGAGTTAGAAATGTGCCAGGGGATTCCAATACAATCCCATCAAGGTGGCATGTTCCAATGCCATCTCACTTGTCCAAGTGATCAATTTCAGTTCATACTTGATCACACTGATAGGTCTAAGAGTCAAAGGGATGACACAAACAAGACTAGTGTCTGCTAATACTAACTGATAGAATCAAAAAGGGAGAGAATGAGCCAACATGGGAAGTGGGATACACAGCAGACTCATAGAATGCAGATGTCCTAAATAGCACTCTGGCCTCAGAATCAGCCCTTAAGGCATTTGGATCTGGTTCAAGAGCCCATGAGAATATTTTATGCATGGAAAGCCATGACACTCTGGGAAAAAAAAAAGAAGAAGACCTAAATGAAAGATCTCTGTGAGTGAGATCCCAGTGGAAAGAACGGGGCCATCAAAGAAGGAGGTACCTTTCTCTGAAGGGAGGAGAGAACCTCCACTTTGACTATGACCCTGTCGGAATAAGATTGAAGTCGGCGAACCCTAAAGTCTCCATAGCCTCAGCAACTCATGGCTAGAGCCTAGGGAGATTACTGACGCCATAAACAAGAGTGTCAAATTGTTAAACCAACTTCAGGAGTCACTGTGTACTTACGTCTCATGAGGGATCTGTGCTTAATGCGTTGTCTAATGTGAAGTAATGCTATAACTAGTACTGAAACAGTATTTTTATACTTTGTGTGTAAAAAAACAGTTTTTTTACACTCTGTGTTGGTGAAACTGATGAAATCTTTACTTAGTATGTACTGAATCGATCTGTATATAAAGATAATTGAAAATGAAAAAAAAACCAGTAAAATTGGAAATTGCATAGAAAATTTATCAATGTTTTAAAAAATATCATGTAGGATCTCTGTCCTTAATGTGCTGTACATTGTGATTTAATGATAAAACTAGCACTCCAAGAGTATTTTTTACTTTGTGTTGCTATGTGAGGGCAAACTGTTGAATTCTTTACTTAATATATACTAAACTGATTTTCTGTAAAAAAAAAAAAGAAAGAAAAAGAAAAGGAATTAAATTCAAGATGATGGTAAAATCAACACACATATGTGTGAGAGATGAGAATTAAGCTGCACATGCTATCTGAGAAAACTGCCCAACATTTATTGCTGCTTGTAGATATCAGAAAATGAAAAAAGAGAGATTTGCAGTTGGCTTCACTATGAGAAACCAGTATTACTGACAAGTGTTTGTGAGAACTATTTACTGTGAGTATCAGAATATCTGATGCACAATAGCTATTATATACAATATAAGTATATGCCAGATTAATTTAGAAAATTTTATTGATTATAATTCTAAAATATGCTTCCTGTATTCAGTTTTCTGTTCTTAGGATAGCCTGATCACACTGTTAAGAAGCAATTTAAAACCATGGACTACAATATTCAATAAATGTTTCCTGAAAAAAAAAGAAATGGGATTACAACAACTTTAGAATATTCTGCACAACAAAGGAAACACTCAAAAAGTGTATTTGCAACCAGCAGAACAAGTGAAAATATTTGCAAACTACGGAAATGATAAATTATTAATATTCAGAATCTGGAAATAACTGAAGAAACTCAACAACAAAAAATGCAGTTTGGAAATAGGCAAATGAATAGTCACTTTTCAAAGGGTGAATTACAAATGGCCAACAGACACAAGAAAAAAATGTTGAAGATCACTAGTCATCAAGAAAATGCAAATTTGCTGGCACCATGGCTTACTTGGCTAATGCTCCTCCTGTGGTGCTGGCATCCTATATGGGTGCTAGGTTCTAGTCCCAGTTGCTGCTCTTCCAAATCAGCTCTCTGCTGTGTCCTGGGAGGGCAGCAGAGAATGGTACAAGTGCTTGGGCCCCTGTACCCGCATGGGAGACCAGGAGGAAGCATCTGGCTCCTGGCTTCGGATCGGTGCAGTGTGCCAGCCGTAGCGGCCATTTGGGGAGTGAACCAATGAAATGAAGACCTTTCTGTCTCTCTCTTTCTCACTGTCTTTAACTCTATCTATCAAACAAATTTAAAAAAATAAAATGCAAATCAAAACCACAATGGGGTTTTATTTCAACCCAGTTAGAATGGATAGCATTCAAAAAACAAAAACAAAAAACAGGGGCAGGCACTGTGGCATATGGGTTAAAACTGCCACCTGCAGTGCTTGTATGCCATAGGGGAGCCAGTTTGGGTCCTGACTACTCCACTTCTGATCCATCTCTCTGCTATGTCCTGGTAAGGCAATAGAGGATGGCCCAAATTCTTTGGCCCCTGCATCCATGTGGGATACCCAGACAAGATACCATTAAGCAACAAAGTACACATATCTTGGGTATTCCTGAAGGGGTGGAAAGGCATAATGACTCAGAAAATATATTTAGTGAAATAAAAACAAAAAATTTTTCTCATTTGGACAATGAGATGGACAACCAAGTACAGAAAGCACACAGAATCCCATACATCCAAATAAGAGTAGATCTTCAATACTACACATTATATTCAAACTTTCAAAATAAAAACACAAAGAAATTTTACTGTCCTAACATGTTCAAGAGAAATGCCAGATTATCTTTAAAGGACTTCCCACTTGATTGACAGTAGACTCATCAAAAATTTTACAGGTGAGAAGAGAATGGATAGTTCAAGTCTAAAAAAAGAAGAAATTGTCAACCCAAAATGCTATACACAGAAAACCTCTCATTTTTAAATGAAGATGAAATGAAGACCTTCAAAACCAAACAAATTGAATTTGTCATGATTCATCCAGACTTACAAATGATAGTTAAGGTTGTCTTACAAACATCTTACAAACAGAAATAGAGAAAGATAGTTTTTTTGAAGAATTTGAAGCTACACAATCTAATAATAGTATAAAGGAGATCCAAAGCAAGTAACAGGAATGTTTACAGAAAGCTGATATGACCAAGTCATCACTTATCAATGATCACCTTTAATGGAAATGGATTGAACTCTCCATTTTAAATACACAGACAGGTTTTTTGAATTAAAAGCCAGATCCATTTATATGCTGCCTACAAGAAACATACCTCACCAACATACACACAAACTTAAAGTGAAAGGATGGGAAATGATGTTCCATGCAACTGTAAATCAAAAATGAGCAAGAGTAACTCTTTTAATATGAGACAAAATAAAATCAAGACTGTAACTGTTAAAATAGGGAAAGAACAGGCATTATGTACTGATAAAAAGATCGACTCAACAGGAAGATGTGACTATAGTAAATGCATATCCCTACAACGCTAGAGGACCCAGTTACTTACAACAAATGTTAATGGATTTAAGGAAACAGAGGCTCCAAGATGATGATAATGGAGGGCTCCAACACACCACTTTGGTCATGGACGATCAACTAGGTGAAAAATCAACAAACGATAGAGATCACGTACACTACAGACAAAACGGATCTGATATCTAGAATGTTTCATCCAGCAGCCACAGAATACACAGTTTTCATCTGTAAATGGAACATTCTATAGGATAAACAAGTCTAATTTTTTTTTAAATGAAGTCACATCATGTACCCTTTCTGATCACAAAGGAATGAAGCTGGAAAATAATAAAATAAGGCACTCTAGAGAGTTTGCAAACACATGATGACTGAACAAAAAGCTACTGAATAAATAAAGGGTCATAGAAAAATGAAGAGGGAAATTTTAAAATTCTTTGAAACAAATTTCAATAAAATAGCACAGCAAATCTTTGTGATACAGCAAAAACAGTATTAAGGGGAAAGATTATAGCAATTACTCTTTACATCAAGAATTTGGGAAGATTGGCTGGCTCCGTGGCTCAACAGGCTAATCCTCCGCCTTGCGGCGCTGGCATACCAGGTTCTAGTCCCGGTTGGGGCGCCGGATTCTGTCCCAGTTGCCCCTCTTACAGGCCAGCTCTCTGCTGTGGCCCTGGAGTGCAGTGGAGGATGGTCCAGGTGCTTGGGCCCTGCACCCCATGGGAGACCAGGAAAAAGCACCTAGCACCTGGCTCCTGCCATCGGATGAGCGCGGTGCACCGGCTGCAGCGCGCTGACCGCAGCGGCCATTGGAGGGTGAACCAACGGCAAAAAGGAAGACCTTTCTCTCTGTCTCTCTCTCTCACTGTCCACTCTGCCTGTCAAAAAAATAAAAAAAAATTTAAAAAATTAAGAATTCTGGAAGATATTAGTATATGAACTAAAAACAAATCTCATGGACATTGAAAAATAAGCACAAATTAGATGTCAAATTAGTAGGAGAAAAATAATGAAAATTAGAGAAAAAACTAAAACCACGGAAATCAAAAAATGATGCAGAAGATCAGTGAAATAAAGAGTCATTGTTTTCTGGAAAAAATAAGCAAAATCAATAAAGCACTGGCCCAACTAATGAAAAATGCAGAATACCCAAATTAATAAAGAGTAGAAATGTAAAAGAGTTCTTTCAACTGCTGGTGCTGATATAAAATAATCATTAAATTGTTACAAATAGCTATATGGCAGCTAATGTGTAGATTTCTGGATATATCCAATCTACAAAAATTGAGGCATGAAGATTCAAAAATTTTGAATAGACAAGTAATTAAGATTGAGGAAGAATCAATAATAAAGACCCTCACAATAAATAAAAGCTCAGGACTGGATGGCTTCAATGATAAATTTTACCAAACTTTTAAAGTGCTAATCTAAATTCATCTTAAACTATTTGAAACACTTTAAAAAGGGAAGGTCAAAAAAGGCTCTGCCCCATAGAAGGATGCCCATCACACCTCATGGGTCTGTGGTGTCAATATATTTTTCATATGTTGAAAAAATATTGAATGAATACTATGTCTACATAACCTTTTTTAACATTAGCAACAAAACAAACAATAAAGTTGATGTACATGCTATGAAATAAATGTTTTAACTAATGTACAGTATATAGATTTTGTGGGCAAAATTTAGTAATGCAATATGAAAAGTAACACAGTGACAAGTCAGAATAGTAGTATTTGGTATAAAAAGATATTCCAATACACTTAAAAAGATAAATTTCTCAATACATTGAATCAAGGAATAATGAAATCATTTTTGAAAATGAACTTAAAGGAATCATGCTAGGATCTAGAGCTATATTTTAGAAAATTTCTAAAACCAAAGGTCAATTTACATTCTATAAATTCTGGTAATAAGTAGATATGAAAGAATTTGGTGAAAATAGTTAATTACAATTAATTTTGAAGTGAAATCAAAAGTAAAAATAAATCCATGTAAAACAACAAGAGATCATTCCACCTACTGCAATAATTTTAAGAGAACGTGTGCCAGTGACTACATTTAGGGAAACATCTGTAAATAATAACTTTGCAATCATAAAAGTCAACTAAGGTTACAATATATAACTTTGAAGGTGTGAAAGGTTAAACTTACCCTAGATAGATCAGAGATACTGTGTACATGAATGTTGCCAGGACATATTTCAGAATTTTGAGAGACCTGATCACATCACAATGAAAAAAAAATCAAGCAAGATGGCCACAGGGTCATAGTAGTAGGTCTGATTTAAAAGAGGATATTAGATGTATAGATAGGAGAGAGTCAAACACAATACCAAAAACAAAGTGACATGTTCATTATATTAAATATTGTCCTAAAACTGTAGGTAGAAGTGAAAAATTTGGTTGGAGTAATAATAGAGTAACTAACAGACATAAAGTGAATTAGTGAAAAATAGTCCATTACAACACATTTTAACATATATTTCAGGGCCTGGTGCTGTGATGTAGTAGGCTAAGCCCCACCTGTGGTGCTGGCATTCCAGATGTGTGCTGGTTCATGTCTCGGCTGCTACGCTTCTAACCCAGCCTTCTGCCTTTCTGGTCTGGGAAAGCAGTAGAGGGAATGGGCCAAATACTTAGGCTCTTGAATGTGTTTGGGAGACCCAGGAAAGCTCTTTGCTCTTGGTTTGGATTGGTCCTTCTCCAGCTGCAACAGTGATTTGGGAAGTGAATAGAGGATGGAAAAAATTTCTGTCTCTCCTTCTGTCTATATATAACTAAATGTACCTCTAAAATAAATAAAAACTTTTAAAGTATTCTTAATTGGAGTCCCTTAAATCATGAGATATTTCCATTTTACATGGTATATTACAGCAATTATAGCAATGTCTAGAGTGCATGATAGAAAATGTCATACACAAATGGTAAAAATCTGAAAAAGGTAAAAATATAATTGGAATGGGAGAAGAAATACAACTGAGCTAAGACTCTGAAGTATATACATGAAATTTTCCAGGAGAACTTAAAGATCTTTGAGCAACCTGATGAACTCACAATGAAAATTCAAACCAAGTTTGACACAAGGTCATAGTATCACCACTGTCTTACTAGGATGTTAGTGATACACAGGTTATAACAATACATTAAAAATAAAATAAAAATAAACAATGACACATGTTATAAAAACGTGATTACTGACAAAAATAAAAATGGACATACACATTATGAAATAAGGTATGTCACAATTACTGTGAGAGATAATAAGTAATTTGAAAGGGAGAAATAGTGGTATGAAAAATAGAAATAGGGAATTATCTGATAAACAGTTCAACACAATTACAATAATATTAGAAAATATAAAAAAACTCAGAAATTTAAATAATAAAAAATCATGATATGTTCTACAATATATGAAAGTACAGATTCACATATCTTGAATTACTGTTTTGCATTTTTAAAAATCTAGAGTTTCATAAACATCCAAAAAATATAAGACCATTACCTGCTACATGAACTAACATGCCTTTGAGAAACTGTGTACATGACAGTTCCAGAAAACCTACAGAATGTGAGTGTGTTGATGCCTTCACAAAAGGCTAAGCAAGCTAAACACATAGTGTTTGGCTGGCTCAGATTAAGATCTTTAAAATATATACTGGTGGGATTGGCGCTGTGGCATTGTGGGTAAAGATGCTACCTGCAGGGCCAGCATTCCATATGGGTGCAGGATTATGTTTCAGCTGTCCCACTTCTGATCCAGCTCTCTGCTGTGGCCTGGGAATGCAGAAGTAGAATGGCCCAAGTTCTTGGGCCCCTACAACTGCATGGGGAACCCAAAAGAAGCTCTTGGCTCCTGGTTTTGGATTGGCTCAGCAAAAGCCATTGTGGCCAATTGTGGAGAGAACCAGTGGATTGAAGACGTCTCTCTCTCAATCTCTGACTTTCCTCTTTCTGTGTAATTCTGACCTTCAAATAAATAAACATTTAAATATATATGTATGTTTATATGTATATATAGGTAATAGATATAATTTAAAAAGTAATGCAATTGTGAAAAGCCCATTATTATCACTGTAAGAAAAAATGAATACATTGGGAGGAAAAATAAAAATAAGCTAATATAGACCAAATGGCAAAAGCACAGACTATTTAAATTGCATTAAAAATGAATGTTAAGAAATCCAATATAGTTATACCAAACATACCATCTATCACAGAAGTAAAATAAGCATGTCCAGGGAAAGTGTTCTGGTGCAGTGGATTAAGCTACCAATGGGCATGCCCTCATTAAACATTGTGGTGTTGGGTTAGAGTACCATCTGTTCTGCATTACTGATCCAGCTTCCTGCTAATGTACCTTGGAGGCAGAAGATAATGAGCTAAATAATTGGTTTCATGCCATCCCCATCAGAAGCCCAGATGGAGTCCTGGATCCTGACTTGGGCCTGGCTCAGCCTGAGTTGCTGTGGCAATTAGGTGGGCAACAAATACATAGAATTTCCCTCCTCCATCTATCTTTTCTACTGTTCAGTTAAAATAAAACTTTAAAGAAGCTAAAAGGCTTAACTCTGTAGAAATATGCCACTTTCAATAATAAATGGTAAATTTAGATCCCTAGATTTGCAAACTGTTATATATAAATGGTTAGTGGCCAGGTCTCGCCTTAAATTTCTCTGAAAAAAATATGTACACAAAGGTTGTGGTGTAAAGTTACAATTTCACAGGGTTGATAGCATCAGAATGAAAAAGGTAATATGGAAGGCTCTGACTTCTATATAATTATGACACACAAAGATGGTAGGTAAAATGTCAAATGCGGAAATACAAAATGATAGGGTGGTGCAGATGTAATAAAATATATATTGTGATCACTGTGAGAAAAATAAACAATCAGTTAAGCAACAGTGGGAGTTGACTTTCTGGTTTAATGGGTCAAGATACCATCTGTGATGCCAGCATCCTATATGGGTACCAAATGCTCCACATTTGATCCAACTCTCTGCTAATGACCTGAGAAAAGCTGTGGTAGAGGGCCTAAGGGCTTGTACCTTTACCACCCTCATGGGGGACTCAGATGAAACTCCTAGCATTCAGCCTGGTTCAGACTTGGCTGTTGCAGCCATCCAAGAAATGAACCAGCAGATGGAAGATTTGTCTCTGTCTCTCCCTCTTTCCCTCCTCGTAGCTCTGATTTTCAAAAAATAAAACTTTTAAAAAAAGAATGAGGTGTGAAAAACCAATTTCAAATAAGTCGTTAAAAACAGTCCATTATAATTGAATTAAAAAGGTAAAACAAATTAAATCTTTTACAGGAAACATAAATTAAGGATATATGATGTCACTTACCTGAATAACAATATAGAAAATATAACACATATATTCTATTGTAACTGTCAGAAATCAAAGGCAAAGGTTTGTAAAAAATGAGAACAAAGAAAAATATATTACTGAAAATCTGTGTGCATGATAGCTCTAGCATTATTATTGTGTGAAGAAATGAGTAAGCTGGTAAGAGTCATAATAAAGTCACAACCAATTATAAAGGCATTTGCTGAAAAATAAATCAATAAAATGGGAAAATAAAGGGAAGGCAAGAAACCACATGTCCTTGAAAATACTCATAAATTAATTATTACAGTACATGGGACAACTCAATTGGGTATTTTAAAAATCATAGGAAATGGAAAGTCCCCCAATAATTGAGAAAAGATTTAAAAAATTGTCATCAAGAAAAGGTGAATAATTGGTGGGACCAAAGATGGCTCTAAGATTTGTGTAAATGAAGATTGTCAGAACAACTTACAGTTTTGATATAAATGATGATATTATATTGAAAAAAGATATTAATGATACATGGATAAAACACATGACATCAAAGACAAAATTGAAGAATCAGAAACATTATGAAATAAAATATGGCAAATATACACAATGGAATACTACTCAGTCAGGAAAATTATGTAATTCCATCTTTTACAACAAAATGGATTGACCTGAGACCATGACCATTATGCTTAGTGAAATAACCCAGTGAAAGAAAAGACAATAGATGTTTTCTCTAATATGTGGTAGATAATATAGAATACAAAAAACACAATATACAAGACTGAAATTCATAACATGATATAATCTTTGTTTATAGACCTTCTCTATGGTCCTATGGAATAATTTTTTTTTACTACTTTTTACTTGTTGAACATTATGGTCAGTGGTGCATTAAGTCTTTAATTATAAAGTACATTTTAACTGTTATTGCAAAATTAAAGAAAAATGGAAGAAAGGTGGGGGTAATTGAGGAAGAGGGAAAATTGTGGTCATCTTGAAATTGCATCAATAAGCTACATGAAAGCTGTTCTCTTTAAATAAATAAAAGTTTAAAAAGAAATAAAATTCATTTATAATTACTCTGAGAAGAAATGAGTAATTTTAGTTGGAACAGAAATTTTGTGAAAAGGAAATATGAGACATTACTCTAAAACAGATGAATGCAAGTAAATTGAAAAAGGAAAACTAAAATACATATTTCAGAAAAGATAAAGAACAAATAGATTACCACAATAATCTTATTTTTTTTCTTTCTTAATGACAATTGCATTAAAGGAAACATGTATCTAGGAGTATTCTATCAAACCTTTCAAAAATTGAAGTTCCAAATAATCAGGAATTGTAAACATTTGCTAAATGCAAGAATGAATTTTCAGAATTATCAGATGAATCTAGGATGTCTCTGAAAATATGTGTCCATGATGGTTTGCCAGCAAAAACCATAGTATTAGGATGGTGTTGATGATATAATGAAAAGGCCAGTCATGATGACCATGCACTCATAGTGCTAGGGCTGGCATATAGTACCAACTCAAAGAGATACATAACTTGGCTATGAACTTAAATGCAAAAGAAAATAAGAAAAGATATTATGAAATATATTATGATTACTATGAGAAAAATGAATGGATTTCAGTAGCAATGATAGAACGCCAAGGAGATATAGAATCTGTTGAAAACTAGACTATTGGGGCTGGAATTGAGACATAGTGGGTAAAGTCACTGTCTGTAGTGCTGGCATCCCATATGGGTACTAGTTCAAGTCCTGGCTGTTCCACTTCTGATTCAGCTTTCTTTGTTGGGAAATCACTAGATGAAAGACCAATTCATTGGCCCCTGCACCCATGTGGGAGACCTGGAAAAGTCACTTGGCCTGTGGATTCAATCTGGTTTGGCCATGACCATTGTGGGCATTGAGGAGTGAACCATGATTGATCTCTCTTTTTCTCTCCCTCCCTCACTCTCACTCTCACTCTTTCTCCCTCTTGCCCTATAACTCTGCCTTTCAAATAAATAATTTTTTTCAAATTATACTATTATAATTAATGTAAAAAGAAAAATAAATGAAATTTTTTCAAGAAATGTAAATCAAAGGAGACACCACTGTGAAAGAATAAAAACTCAGGTAAGATAACTGTGTTTAAAACTAACCTACTTCCGGTGCTGAGGCTCACTAGGCTAATCCTCTGCCTTGCAGTACCGGCACACCGGGTTTTAGTCCTGGCCGGGGTGTCAGATTCTGTCCCAGTTGCCCCTTTTCCAGTCCAGCTCTCTGCTATGGCCCAGGAGTGCAGTGGAGGATGGCCCAAGTGGTTGGGCCCTGCACCCACATGGGAGACCAGGAGAAACACCTGGCTCCTGCCTTCAGATCAGCACAGTGAGCTGGCTGCAGCACGCCAGCTGAGGTGGCCATTGGAGGGTGAACCAACGGCAAAAGGAAGACCTTTCTCTCTGTCTCTCTCTTTCTCACTGTCCACTCTGCCTGTCAAAAATAAAAATAAATAAATAAAAACTAACCTACTGACATTTTTCAAAAAAATCAAAGGAGATGTCACAGTTCCATAAAATTCACAATTACCAAGAAATATGATACCTTGAAGAGGGTAATGACCAGATTCTCCTAAAATGCCTCTGAAAAACTGTAGATGAAAGTTCCCAGAACTGGTTATACAATATTGTGGCCACTAATTATCTCATAAAGAAAACACTATGCAAGATGGCATGAGGTTCACAGTGGTAGGATTTGCAGAGAATATATTACTAAAGATATACATAGATGATAGTTACAAGAACAAATAGAAAAATTTAAATAAGGATGGTGATTTTATGACATCAAATATACTGTAAGAAACAATAATTTCAGAAAAACAATAGTAGAAAAACCAGTAGATATAATATTTGGCTAGAAACAATATGACTACAATTACCCTCAAAGTAAAATAAATGAAAAAGTTATGGAATGGAAATAAAAGATCAAACAAGTTAGAAGCAAAAATCCGAAGAAGGCAGTGTCAGTACCTATTCTAATGCAACTCAAATATACTACTATTAAAGATAGAACCCTACAAAATTCAGATAAGTTAAAAATATTTTGCATGGGAGCCAGCTCCATGATACAGGAGGTAAAGCTGCCATCTGTGAATAAGTCATCCCATGTTGGTGTTGGTTCCTGTCCTTGGTGCTTCACTTCTGATTCAGCTCTATGGTTAATAGCCTAAGAAAAGCAGTGGAAGATACACCAAGTGATTGGGCCCCTCCACTCATGTGGGAGATGGGAAGTAACTCCTGGCTCCTGGGGGCAGCCTGGCTCACCCAGCCATCGCAGCAAGATGCAGAGTCAACCAGAGATATCAGAGCTCTCTCTCTCCTCTCTGCATCTCTTTCAAAGTAGTGAATAAATCTGTAAAAAAGAAAACAAGAACAGGTGCTTTAAAAATGCATTACATGTATAGTGTGAATTATTAGGGATGCCAAGATTTCTCAAATATATGAACATCATTGTTGACATTACAACTTAAATAATTTTATTTTGGTTAATGACCAAATAGTCAAAATTCAAATTGTTTATAGGTTCACAATGGACAGACCAACTTAGACTAGGATATTAAAAAAAAAACAGGTATTGGTAATATGAAAGCTGAAGCATAAAATTATTGGATATTTCATAAAATAAAAAATTGTTATTAAGTGAGGTAGAAATGAGTAATATAGTGAGAGAAATAATAGACTGATAAAATATATATGGAAAATTGGTGATAAACATATTATTAAACACTTTAAAAAAGAAAATATTCAAGAAAAAGAATATCAGACAATGACACCAGAATAGTCTTCAACTTATTTAGCTTTCACAATTAAAATTAAATTTAGAGTTCCATAAAAATACACTAAATATACAAAATATATTACCTTGTAGTGGTGAATGATTAACACAGTCTAAAGTGTCTCTGATAAACTGTACTTGAAGTTGCCAGGACAACTTAGAGAACATTGAAGAAGCTGATGACCTCACAATGTAAAACCCAAGCAAGATGGCCACCATTTCACTGGGCAAATTCTGACTTAAACTAGGATTTTAAAGATACATGTATGCAGTAGTAAAAAGTCAAAGATGAAGAAATTCATACATGCTGCAAATATTATGCAATGTAAAGAAATGTGCTTGATTACTGTGAGAAGGAATGAATAATTTCCTAGAAACAATACTAATGACAGGAGATAAGAGAAACTGTTTAAAAATAGCCCATAAAAATACATGAAATCTGTATGGGTAGCTGTTACATATTCAAAGACAGCAACAACACATAAATGTTGCAGATGTTTTAAAATAAACTATGGAAATTATCATGAGAAGGAATGATTAATTTTGTAGGAGCATTTAAAATAAAAAAGCAAGATTATGTATTTTCTGTCCTTTCAGAATTTAATTGATATTAGATGTTAATCACATCTACAAAATATCTACATAGCAACATCAATAACGGTGTTTGGCCAAACTCAGCACAACAGTGCAACTAACTTGACTAATTTGAATTGTTGATTATAATAGTCTACTTATCAATACTGAATTCATAACATATCCTTAAACCAAATATAAGCATCAAATAAAAGTTCTTCTTTCAAGTCAAAAATAAAACTACAATTAAGACCAAAAATGCTTGTCATTCTCCTTTATCTCATGGGAAAAATTTTATTTCTAACTAGTGTACAAAACACAATATTCCACTCAATTACTGTCACCATGTGAGTTACACCAAATGGGCAAGATCTAAGAAAAACATTGCAAACCTCATTAAACTCATCTAAGAATGTGAGAGGTAAACTGTACCAAGGTTGATGGCTTCCATATGAGTACTTACGCTGGGATCCAGTGACTGGGTTAGGCTGGGAAACATTCTTATAAAAAAGATTCCTTATTGGGATACCAAGAAAGAAGACTGACAGTAGGTAGGCATTCAAGACTTAGCATATTTTGCACTGCTCAAACTATTTAGCTTGGTAAAAATCATATCTACTGAGCCTTTTCTTTTTTTGACAGGTAGAGCTAGACAGTGAGAGAGAGAGACAGAGAGAAAGATCTTCCTTCCATTGGTTCATCCCTCAAATGGCAGCTACGGCTGGCATGCTGCACTGATCCAAAGCCAGGAGCCAGGTGCTTCCTCCTGGTCTCTCATGCTGATGCAGGGCCCAAGCACTTAGGCCATCCTCCACTGCCTTGCCAGGCCACAGCAGAGAGCTGGACTGGAAGAGGAGCTACCTGGACAGAACCAGCACCCCAACCGCAACTAGAAACTGGTGTACTGGTGCCACAGGCAGAGGATTAGTCTAATGAGCTGAAGTGCCAGAATCTACTGAGCTTTAGAATGGATACAGATATGGAAATAATTTTGTAGTAGTTCTGCGCTGTGGGTTGTAAAATCACAACTTGGATTAAAAAACCAGGAAGATATTTTGGTAGCAGAGATATTGCTGGGGAGAAAATGCCCTCTGGATTTCATGGCTATCCTTGATACAATCATAACACAGAATATAAACATGTTCTCAAAAAAGAACATACTATCTAAGGCAAGTAAATATATACCATTTGAAAACTAGCTCTGGTTGTGCTCCTAAGTTCTAGTAAGGACTGGGTACTTGACTATACTGGGTCAAGGGACTATGAGGACAAACATGTATTCTGTCAGACCTACAAAGTTCTAAGGAATAGTAGCTATAGCAGCAATAAATGGAAAGATGCATCATAGCTCAGGCTACTGCAGGCCCAGAAGGCATAAGTAAACTGACAAACAGTGAGCCTCACCTCCCTTAGTATTAGTAATTTTACAGAGACTACCATATGACTGTCAGAGAAAGTTAAGAAAAAGGAGCTGAATCTTGTTCATTGGCTTAGCAATTTAATGTCAGTTGCAAGTATATGGATAACAGTAGTACCCTGTTAAGGGACCTGTAAGGTAGTGGTATAAGTAAATCTCTGAGTATTATACCTGATCTAATATATGGAGAAAATATGATCAGAAACACTGATAATTACAATTTCTCTTGACATAATAGTTTACCTGGTTGATCAGAAGATTGAAAACCGTAGATTTGTACCATGGAATTTTGAGAAGGATATGTGAAATGTGCCTATCAGAGTGACTATAGTGTGTGGTCTTTATAGTAATTACTAATAATGACTAGATAGCAACTATGAAAGAAGGAACCGTAAGCACAAAGACGTGAACCATTGGTTTCAACAGGTTCCTGCCACTGCCCAGTCCCATTTATTACACACTGGATACAAAAACACAGTGACCATGGTGGCTCAAATTGAAAGTGATCATAGACTTATTAAACACAGATCCATTAGCATGGGCTACCACTCAATAATGCTGGTCTGGGTGTTGCCACTACTGTTGGGTAATCTGCCATCCAAAGGGACTAACACTGACAATATACTTCACAATTTCATGAGGTGACCATCAAGGTAGTTGATGAAAATGATCAATTTGATTGGAATCTCTCTATATATATATATTAAATCAAAGTTTGTCTTTTCTCCTTGCAGGTCATCAGTCATCACTAATATTTGAAGATTCACTGAGCTTTGATTCCCAGACATGAGATTATAAATACAATGAGGTTATGTATACAATTTCCTATGAATATAAATCACATTTTACTTCAACTAACATGAGGCAGGTGACTAAATAATGACATCTATTCTTTCTATCATATATGCCATCACCCAGAATTTGTCATCCTGATAGAGTATCGACATGAATCCAGATGGCATGGTTCTGTGAGACTGAAAGGTGGCAACATCATGTGGGTCACTCTATATCTTTGAAATTAATGGGTTTTCAAGGTACTGACAGGTTATTATGTAGAAGGAATTGGCCCATGAAATCAGAATGCATGAAGGAGTATTGGCTTATCATCATCACTCACACATGGCATTTTTGTTCTTTTGTTCTCCAGAATTTTAATTTATGTGGCCTAGATGTTCTCAATCCAAACATAGTAATGCTTCTGCAGGGAAGAATGTAGGAGTCCAATGAATTTTAATGGATGGCTGCTGCCATGTCACTTTGAGCCCCCTTTTGTCTCAGAAGACCTACTGGCAAGAAAAGCCTTTAACCTGGCAAAAGTAAAAGACTCTGAACATGTAATGGGTGGTGAAAAAAAGTTTTTTTCCTGCCATGGGTTGTTGGATATTTATAATCTTATCACAGGCCAAACAACTTTATTAACTTAAAATTAGCCCGTTATGGATTATTGATTTATTGAATTTTGAGTTCTGCCTGTTGTTACCTAGGTAGCACATACCAAATGATTTCACAGGCCTCATAGAGCCAGTGGGCCATATGTTCCCCACTTCTGATAACAGGAAGGTGTTGCTACATAATAGGGGCAAAACTGTATATGTTTGGAGCTACGGTTGCACATTATTTGACTTCTGCTTTTCCAAAGTCCAGTTGTAAGGTATGTGGGCTATTACAGCAGTCATTTCCTTAGCAAGGAATGGTAAATCAGCCACTGAAAAAACTTAGTGATGAAAGTTTTCACCCTCTCAATGGCCACTGTGGATTGTAACATAATTGGTTAACTGATAAATATTCACATTTTGTTTTACTCATGGAGCAAACCAGAAATTGGAAATACTTTTGTATAAGGAGTCTATAAGGTTTGTTGGTTATATAATTTCTCTTATGACTTATCAACCCTGTTTTGTTAGTGTGAAGCCAAGTATTCACAAAGTAAAAATGATCTGTCATTGCAGAATTTATCCCAACTGACATTTGGGCTATATGAATATAGATTCACTGCAATACTATAAAGGTACATAGATAATGCCATTGATTTCTCAAGAAGGTATATTTTGCTTATACTTAGAAAATCTAAATTATTGTTATAAATATATATTCTTTCTGTACCAACTAAAATTAGTAAATTAATTATTTGGTGCCCACTTATTTAACACTATATATTTGCTATATTCAGTGGCAATCACTGGAAATTCCATCTTAAAGGATTCAAAAATATATTTCTAAATAATCCTTAGATCTTTCACTACCATAAAGATGACAGCCATAAATTCAGTGATCTCTGGGGGCTGGTACTGAGGCGTAGAAGGCTACGCCTTCCTGCAGCACTGGCATCCCATATGGGCACTGGTTCACATCCTGGCTGCTCTGTTTCTGATCCATCCATCTTCTTGTGGACTGGGTAAGCAGTAGAATATGACTCATGTGCTTGGGCCCCTGCAATCATGTGAGAGACCCAGAATAAGCTCTTGACTCCTGACTTTGGATCTACTCAGCTCTGGCTGTTGTGGCCATTTCACGAGTGAAGAGGAGTGAACCAGATAAAGAAAGATCTCT
>JADBBT010000181.1:0-19717 GCA_015711505.1 Sylvilagus bachmani | reverse complement strand
TGACTAGCACAAGGAAATGATCTATTATACTCAGATAGAGGAGGATGAGTGAAGGCTCAACAAATAAAGGGCAAATAGTGCTTTTTTGAGATACTAATGGATAGTTTATTTGAAGATGAATAAAACTGGACATGAGTAAGAAACATCATGATATAATCCAAGTTCAAAGTTATGAGAGCAGGACAAATTTCAAAATATTTAACAAGTGAAACAAAAGAAATATTGTAGCATTAGATGTAGAATTTTGAGGGAGATAAGTCCTAGGATAAATCCTACTGTAAGTCCAAGAAATTTAGCTTATGAAGCCAGCTCAATTGGAGAGCATTGATGACTAAGGATAAAATGACTTGAGTTCAAACATTTTAAGTTTTAGATACCTTAAATAAAAAAAAAACCTCAAAAAGTTAATGAGAAAAAAAAATAAAATCACAAAATTGTTTTGTGCATGTAATTTGAAATTCATGCTTGTTATTTCAAAATATCCATTTTGGGACCGTGCTAAGGCACAGTAGGTTAATCTTCAACCTGAGGCACCAGCATTTCATGTGGGAGCCGGTTCTAGTCCTGGCTGCTCCTCTTAACATCCAACTCTCTGCTATGGCCTGGAAAAGCAGTAGAAGATGGCCCAAGTCCTTGGACCCCTGCACCCTTGTGGGAGACTGAAAGAAGCTCCTGGAACCCAGCTTCAGATTGGCACAGTTAAAGCCATTGTGGCCATTAGTGGAGGGAACCAGTGGATGGAAAACCTTTCTCTCTGTCTCTCCCTCTTACTGTCTAACTCAACCTTTCAAATAAATAAATAAAATCTTTTAAAAATGCACTTTGAAACTTCTGCTGGCTGAAGAGCCCTCAGTCATGAAATTAAAATGAGGTATCTCAGATCAGTACAGGTCCAGCTCTTGCAGCCAATTGGGAATTGAACCAGTAGATCTCTCTCTCTCTCTCTCTCTCTCTCTCTCTCTCTCTCTGCCTCTCCTTCTCTCTCTGTGTAACTCTAACTTTCAAGTAAATAAATAAATCTTTAAAAAAAATAAATAAAGTGAAGCATCTGAATAGAAGGCTGGATGGTATATACACATTGGGAAATCTTTGGTATAGAGAGTTGAAGTCATAGGACCAAATGACTGAGAATTGAAAAGAATCTTCATTACAATATTGAGGAAATCCCACAGTTATTATTTTGGAGAAAAATATTACCTTGAGAAATAACTGACAATTAATGGGAATAATTAGAATAGTCAGGAATTAAGATAGTTAACTCTAAAGGAGAGGGAAGAAATAAACTTTGTGAAAGAATATGTTAAGTATGGGCCAGCGCTGTGGCACAACAGGTAAAGCCGCCGCCTGCAGTGCCTGCATCCCATATGGGCATTTGTAGAAGTCCTAACTGATCCATTTCTGATCCAGCTCTCTGCTATGGCCTGGAAAAGCGGTAGAAGATGGTTCAAGTCCTTGTGCCCCTGCCCCCATTGTGGGAGACCCGGAAGCTCCTGGCTTCTGGTTTTGGATCAGCTCAGCAGAGGATATTGTGGCCAATTGGGAAGTGAACCAGTAGATGGAAGATCTATCTCTCTCTTACTCTCATTCTCTCTCTGTATAATTCTGATTTTCAAATATATAAATAAATCTTTAAAAATTTGTTAAGTAGAAAATTATGCATTCATTGACTTATTTTGATTTCTATACAATTTTTGTTGAAGATTTATTATTTATGTCAAAGGTAGAGTTACAGAGAGGCAAAGGCAGAGAGAGGTCTTCCATCCGCTGGTTCACAGTGCCCAGAGTTTGGATAACCTAAAGCCAGGAGCCAGGAGTTTCTTCCAGGTGGGTGCAGGGGCCCACTTGGACATCTACTGTTTTGCAGACCAAAGCAGAGACCTGGATCAGAGTTAAAATGTAATGAGATGAGAAATGAATCCCCAAAAATTAAGGAATGACATGAAATGAAATAGTATGTGGAAACTAGTGAGTAAATGATAGAATTAAGAGAGACTCTAAAAGGCAGACCTTGCAAAAGGCACATACTAAAGTGTAAGAAAGGATTTTAATTTAGGAACTGGGCTCCAAGCAACTTCTATTCATGGTTCTCACATAAATAAAGAAACTTCATCACAGCCCATTTCTACACAATGAATTGTTCTTGATCAGTACTAACAGTAACGCTGAGATAGGAAATCAGCTAATGATGCAAGGGAAAACAGAGCTCCACATTAACAAAAGAAACTGGCAAGTCTGGAAAGGAGGAAAAACAAGACTGTACTCTCTTGATTGAAAATAAAAGGTTAGGCTGGATATGTAATACCAAGGTGTCATTGAGAAGAGGACTAAGAATAAAATAACAAGTTGCATGGCTGATATTGTACCTTCTAAAAAAAAGCAAGTTTAATTTTTTTGCTTTGGTTTGTATTTAGATGCTTGATGCTTTTCAGAAATCGTATAGTAAAGTTGTGCGAAGCCTGAGATCAATTTTTACAGCTGTGATAAATCACTGGGAAATGCAGTGTGATGATATTTCTCATCTTTCATTGGCCCTATACTTCAAAGTTTTCCAAGAGAAAAGTAATAGTAATCTCTACTTGTTTTTCCTAGAAGGTAGGTATATAAGAGAAATAAAATATAAAAACTAGGTTATTGTCAATATGTAGGGAATTATCCCATTAAAATCCAAGTGAAAATAAATCTTTCTGGGGCTCATTTCCAAAACTTTGCAGAGTTTGGCAATGTTAATGTTCTTCTAATTACTAACTCTCACATTCTAATTTAAAACTGGTGACTCAATTTGCATCTGTCATATACAAGATATTGTCGATATGTTTTTCTAACATATATGTGGCCATAAGAATTTTCTTTCTCAAAGAAATAAAAAAACCTAGGTGAATCTATTCTTATATTTAAGGTGCTTCCTCCCACTCTCTATACTTCATGTATGTCCATGTCTAGGAAATGCTTTCCCAGGTAACCAAAGGGAGCTCTTTATTTATTGGCTATAGCTCAGTCTTATAGTGTTAGGCATCTATTTTGACAAAAAACACAAATTAAGCAAAAAGTATTCAATGGGAATTTGAGTAAAAACATCTTAAACTGATAGCAATTTTGTTACTAAATAAAAGTCTTTCTGGAATTTCCCATTTGAAGATTTTTGGCATCTTGTTACACACTACATTCTCCTATAATTAGTTACAATTAGAAGAAATTACCATTTATTATAGATGCTACTTTAAGAAGATTTGCTAGGGGCTGGCACTGTAAGCCTCTAACTGTGGTGCCAGAATCCCATATGGTCTGGGAAATCTGTTGAAGAAGGCCCAAAAGCTTGGGTCCCTGGACCAGCATATGAGACCTGGAAGAAGCTCCTGGCTCCTTGCTCCTGGGTTTGGATCGCCTCAGCTCCAGCTGTAACAGCCATAGAAGGAGTGAACCAGTGGATAGAAGACCTTTGTCTTTGTCACTGCCTCTCCCTGTCTGTAACTCTACCTCTCAAATAAATAAATAAAAATCTTAAAAAAAACAATTATGCTATAGAGGCAGTTTCCCTTTCCAAATTCTTTCACTATTAATTGCAAATGTCATCTCAGCAGTATCTAGAGCTGAAATATTTAATGATTAAAATCACAGTAGTAAAAGAATATTATCTCTTTTTGTCACACTTGATGGACAATGACTAACACAGATGGCAAAGATAATGAAAAGTAGCTCCTTTCAATAGTAACCTATTTGCTGTAACATCAACTAATTAGAATTGCTTATTTTAAAAGAATGGGATATCTGCATTCTGGTTTCCTGCTTAGTTGTTGAATTACTTCATATATAAATTTTAAACATCTTTTGAATTCATTTCTATTAACTGTCAACCTCATTTTAAAGATTCATTTATTCATTTGAAAGAGATACAATAACAGAGGAAGTGGAGAGAGCACAGGCAGGAAGAGAGGTGGAAAGATAGGCAGACACATTTATCATCCAATGGTTCATTCACCAAAAGACTGGAAGGACAGGCTGGGCCATGTCAAAGCCAGGAGACAGAAGATTCTTCTGCCTCTCTGTACCTTTGCCTTTCAAAGAAATAAATAAAATAAATCTTAAGAAATATTTCAGACATGGGAGTGCACACATCTCTATTGCTACATGCAGGTCTACTGTTGTATCATGAAATCAACCATAAACAAAATGTAAAGAAATGAACATGCCTGTGTTCCAATTGTCTCTGGTTCCTACTGACAATGTGTTCTATCAAAACACTTGGTGTCATTAGCTGAAGATCACTGTATTTACCATTCCTTAGTTTATCATTTATCTACACACAATGATTATTAGAGTTGCAACTAGGAACACTACTAATAGAATGGAACAATCGTAATACTCTGTAAAAGAACTTGGTATATGCATCTGTTTGTCTGTCAGATGCTGGGAAGCATTTTTACCAGGTATGAGAAGGCAGAATCATATGTAGATCTTTCAACAGTCCCAATTGGACAAGATGAAGTCTTCTGGAGCTATACTAAACTGACTATTGCTCCTGCTCTTGTTCCTCTGTGCTGCTACTTAATCTGCCTCATTCCTGTGCTGAATGTGGATCCTGTTCCAATACTCCTATTCTCCTGTATCTGTCCACTTGGCATTGTTCATTCCAACATCTTGTTTCTAGACCTGACCTCATTGTCTCTCTAGTCAATGAGCCCCTGACATATAAAATTTTCATAAATACTTATGTTCTGTACAGTATATATATATCTTTCATTTAAAAAATGATACACTACCACTTCTGTTGTTCTCTATTCCTGAGACAACTTTTTGTTGTTTATACAGTTGGCATAATTGTACAAATCCTTTAAAACCTGTAAATTGTTATATTTCTGAATTTTTCTATACAAATTCTCCTCTCCACATAATACAAATAAGAAATTTACAGGTAGATCACAAAATCAGCATTTGAAAATTTAAACTCAAGTATTATTAAAAGAAAATGTATGTACCTCCTGGTTAAGAAAATACTTAAAAAACACAATTTGAGAAAAATGCAGAAATACAACTATAATATTTTGCATTCTTCCCTAGTTACTCTAAAGAGAATGAGAATGAAAATCTAAAACTAGAAGATACTTGAACACATTTACTGATAAGATGTGAATTTTAGAGCTATAAGACCAGAAAACCAATTAAATGACAGAGACTGACACAGTACATGAAAAACAAGACTTAACATACTGCTGTCTCCAAAGCTACATTTTAAATATAAAGACATATGATGGGGATGGATCTGAGGCCAAGTTTGTCAAAGGACAGCAAATTTCATTCATATTGGAATAAGTTAAAATGATCTATTGTACAACGTTGTGGCACTATTTAATGGCACTATGTTCACTGTAAAAGTCACTGAGAGATTATAGATTGTTTTGATAAAGAATAAATTGTTTTTATAAAGAATAAATGTATAATAAAATACACAGAGAAATCAGCTTGACTTAGCTATTCCACATTGACTTATACATTCCACATATACATTTGTTAAAGCCATCTTTTACTGACAAACATATTCAATACAGCTAGTTTGAGATATAAAATTAGGTATTTTAAAAGATAAAAAAGATTCAAATGGGTTAAAGTTATGTAGAAAGGCCATTGCAAGACCATTTAAAAGAACAGATTAATTACATTCCTATTGACTAATCAGGCATTAGGTCAGAGAAAATTACCATGGCTACTAAAATTATTTAATGATAAAGGAGGCAGTTCTCTTTATGTGTATGAACTTAACAGTGCACCAAATTGCATGAGACAAAGATTACTGAATTACAAGGAAAAGTATATGCACTAATGATAATTAGCATAAATAAATAGCAAAGTATAAATTTGAATGTGGTAATGAGTACTTAGCAGTATATAATCATAGAGAGATGCTACTTAATATTAGAGGGAAAAGATAAATTCTATTACTCTAAATATTGGCAAATCATAAGAATAAGTAAATATACCTGCATAAAAGATCAGTAAATTCATATACTGCCAACACTTCCTACTAAATTTAACTTAATCCACAACCTACAACCCAATTTTCCCCATCACATAAAAAATCACCATGCGTTGTCATGAACAAGAATGACATGGACAACACCTTCAAAAATAAGCTTGAAAGAAGCCAAGTCCCCTAGGCAGTTGAATGAGTGCATTTCTAAAGCACAGCTTCAGACAGCAGCACGCATGCGCAAAAGTCAAAAATATGTGCAGTAGAATATCAACTGTTCATGACAGCTCCTTCAAAACTGCAGTAGAGTACAAGGCAAGCAAAGTTCCTCCTTGGTAGAAATGGTACAGTAAAAAAAAATCACAAAAAAAAAAAAAGGAAAAAAGAAAACCAAGCCAAAGGAAACAGGCAAAAACAAAACAAAACAAAACAAACAAACAAAAAAACCCAAGACTTTGCCACTTCTGGGTTCAGAGGTGAATGAGATCAGAAAGACATTTGAACTGACCAAGGTGCATTGATCCACCTGGGTGGTCAGTCCATGGGTCCCTCTGTTCCTATTTCAGCTTATCAGGAAGCAAACACTTCAAGAATTCTCTTTCCTTTTCCACAGACATTACCATCCCATCTAACAAGGTTAAATCCAAGAAAATGAAACACTTATGCACAAATCATAAAACTAATTCCTAAATTGGTAGATTAAAAGGAATTAAATAGCATTAAGATTCTACACGAGATGTGAAAGGGGCCCAGCTCAGAGAAGACACCTACTTTATCCCATCTGAATCTCTCATGAAAATTCAGTTCCCATTATCAGAAATTAAAAGGGGGTTCATTTCAGGGGCCATTAGGTCTCTCCCTCAAGAATGGCTGTAGACACACATAAGTGAGTTCTCTCCTGGGGGTCTACTATGAAAGCCAAACTGAGTTGTCATTTCTTAGAGGCTCTTTCTGAGTCCACTTTGTACTCTGCCCAGTTTCAGGACTCTGCCATTCGGAACTTACTGCCTTTGAGCCTTAGACCATAACTTGCCGCTAAAATAAAACTGTTTTCTTTCCAATTTATTCCATCTGTGACACTGTGTTTTTAGGCAAAGTAAATGGACTCAACCTCTAGGAAGCACCATGCTGTTTGGCTGCAGGACAGAAAATTCAAGGGATTCAGATAACCACTAGGGAGATAGGAGTGACCCAGGACAACATAGATCACAGTTCCTCCCCACATGAACCCCACACATGCAGTCCCGGTTCTCCTCAATGGGTCTCCAGTCCTCACCACACAGTGGGGAAGACACAGGGCTGCAGGTGTGGAGCTGCCCAGAGAGGCTCAGGGACCTAGCCGAAGTCACTGCTTGTAGGTATGATGGGATGACTGAGGTCTGGATCTTGGCCAAGCCCACATCCCCTGGACTTTGGAGGGGAGGGGAGGCATTTAATGAAGAGATTCCAGAGCAGGAAGCTCAGGAAGCTCGGGTCTGTAAATCCTAGAGCTGACCACTAGGAGGACTGGAGTTGACTACAGACATTTCTAGTAGATTTCCACCAGCTACGTACTAGTCTCCCATGTGATGTCCAGCCCCCTACACTCACCATTTCCAGCTTCTGAGGGGTCAGGATGTCCTCTTTGTCAGGTCCTGCTGTGAAAATAAAGCCATGGAAAGCCAAGCCTGAGCGACTCACCACCTTTCTCTTCCTGTCAGCCAAGCCCATCTGGAACCACCGCTGCTCCCCAAATGGTGTTACTGTGACATGGGTGCCTGATGATTGGACAGTTTGCACATCCTGAGTATGCAAGATGTCACAAAAGACGCAGCCAATGAGAATCCTCTCTGTCACAGGAAGGCTTCTTTGGGTTCTGCTGAGTGAACTGGGAGTGAGGGGTGAGGCTTGAGTTCCGGTTTGAAGCCGCCTGTTTCTGCTTGACTCAGAGTCTCCTTACACCTGATGGTAGATCCCATTCCTGTCAGTCCCTCCTGGAGTCCTCCTGACCGCAGATGTCCGAGATCCTGCTAACAAGTTGTGATCTGGAGCTGCAGGGGCCTGCTGCAGGTAAGTCCCAGTCCACTGAACGTTCATTGGCATCTGGACTTTATTTTTATTATTATTATATCCATATTCTCAACTCACTTGTATTTCTTAAACACTGCTTGTTTGATATCTCTTCATGGATATTACATAAATTAATCTTCTTTTGGTTAATTTTTCTTTTAAGCTTTTGCATACTAGTCTGCTTTTGTCATTTAATATTATTTTTATTTGTATTTGGTGGTACATAGTAATTCTATGAATTTTATTTATTGATTTCAGATCCAGCAATTATTTGAATGTTTGTATTTGGGCTTAGATTATGTTGGGTTACCTATATGATAGTGTGACTTACATATGTTGTTGTATAAAAGTAGATCCTTATACCTTGTGTTTCAAGGGCTACACCTCCAGTGCAATGTTAGAGACAGGTAGTGAGCAGTGGCAACCTTGTCTGAGTCCACTGAGAGGAAAAAAGCTTTCAATGATTCCATATTACTGTGTATTATGTTTGTGTATCATGTTTGTTGTAGGGTCATTATAGGCAATCTTGATCACATAAGGATGTTACTATTTCTGTATTGTTCTAATAGATTTTTTTAATAGGTACATGCCAGAATTTATTAAACAGTTTTAAACATTTAAAGTTTAAACATTTATTCAAACATTTAATTTAATGTCTTAACCTGCTGCACCACAGCACCAGCCCCAGGATATAAGACCTTGACATATAAAAGCATGATAAATATTTTCTGGAAAAAAAAGTTATGTGTGCTTATTGAAACTGCCATTTAAAACTGACTTTTTAAATTCCATAGAATGCTTTTTAAAAACCCAATAGAAAAATGTATTTTTATATATGACACTGGATAAATATTAGGCAGTACTATAAACATTAATTCTTTAAACATCACAGTTGTGATGGAAATAGATACATTATTTGTGCTGTAATTTTTCATTCTTGTTTTTTGTAATCTCTTACACAATATTAACAAAACTGCACCTTCCATTTGTTGTGAACCCTGCAGGTAAGCAGTTAGGAAACACTCTGAAAAATACATTATTAATATGTTAGCAGTCTTTAGAAAATCATGGTGGACTTTGAGACCTTTTTCCTGGTGTTAAATGGATCTAATTTGAACAGAAGCATTTGTATTACAACTCTGTCTCTCACTGTCTAACTCTGTCAATAAAAAAAGAAAAGACTGATAGAATGAAAAAGGGAGAGAATGATCCAACATGGGAAACGAGATACACAGCAGACTCATAGAATGGCAGATGTCCTAAATAGCACTCTGGCCTCAGAATCAGCCCTTAAGGCATTCGGATCTGGCTCAAGAGCCCATGAGAATATTTTAGGCATGGAAAGCCAAGATACTCTGGAAAGAAAAATAAAGAAGAAGACCTAAATGAAAGGTCTCAGCAAGTGAGATCCCAACGGAAGGAACAGGGACACCAGAGAAGGAGGTACCTTTCTCCGAAGGGAGGAGAGAACCTCCACTTTGACTATGACCCTGTCAGAACAAGATCCAAGTCGGCGAACCCTAAAGGCTTCCATAGCCTCGACAACTCATGACTAGAGCCTAGGGAGATTACTGATGCCATAAACAAGAGTGTGAAATTGTTAAATCAACATCAGGAGTCACTGTGTACTTACGTCTCATGAGGGATCTGTCCTTAATGTGTTGTCCAATGTGAAGTAATTGTATAACTAGTACTGAAACAGTATTTTCACACTTTGTGTTTCTGTGTGGGTGCAAACTGATGAAATCTTTACATAGTATATACTGAATTGAACTTCTGTATATAAAGAAAATCGAAAATGATTAAAAATCTTGGTGTTAAATTGGAAATTGCATAGATAATTAATTAATTCTTTAAAAAAAATCATGTAGGATATCTGTCCTTAATGTGCTGTACATTGTGAATTAATACTATAACTAGTACTCCAACAGTATTTTCACTTGTGTCTCTATGTGAGGGCAAACTGTTGAAATCTTTACGTAATATGTACTAAACTGATCTTCTGTGTATAAAGAGAATTGAAAATGAATCTTGATGTGAATGCAAGGGGAGAGGGAGCAGGAAAGTGGAGGGTAGCGGGTGGGAGGGAAGTTATGGGGGGGGAAGCCATTGTAATCCATAAGCTGTACTTTGGAAATTTATTTTCTTTAAATAAAAGCTTTATAAAAATAAATTTCTAGTAACTAAGTACTAAAGGGAACTTAGCAAATGTGATTCTTTCATTTGTTTGCAAAGGTCATGGAACAACTGTAAAAAAATATGAGGGCTATGATCAGTTATAACATTTTGTAAAACAATTATTAGCAAATATATGACCTATTTGGCATTAAGGTAACTTTTATCCTACTTTATATAAATTGTGTCTCTGAGTAAATAAAAGTCACCAAAATGGAAAAAAAAAGAAAAGAAAAGAAGTGGAGGCATGACTGGAACGCAGACACTTCAATATAAGATGAAGGTTTTGTCTCTGTCTTTATCTCTCACTATCTGTATCTATCTGTCAAAAAAAACATAGGATGCAGGCCTCCCATTTTCTCAACTGTGATGGTGGCTTAAAAACAGTTTTAAAGCTGCTGGAAATATTTAAAAAACCCATTAGCTGAGATGAATATTTTTATACATAATCTGACACACTGTGAATTTTCCATAGACCTTAGGTAATATAATGGTAATAAATAATTGTCATTTTCAAGGTATATTTGGCTCTTCTGCCCAGGGCAAATGGATTCTTTCAAGCAGATGTCAATTATGTCTGCTTCCAGAAGGTGCAATTTCCCCCTCACCCATGTGGCCATTAGGGTACAATTCAGAAGAGATTTTGTGCTGAAAATGAGTGATCGTCTTTAACAACTGTAATATTTTATACTGTTTACCAGAAGTGTCCTCTGCATTTTCATTCAATCTCAGTTGCACAGAAGCATCTATCATAGTTCATTTGTCAGGGTTTTCTAGGGTGACTTCTATATAGGAATATTAGTGAATGAGAAAAAAAAAGTGCTCAGCAAGCTGAGTCGATGTGGGGTGTCTTATTTTGTAGTGACTGTTGCATATTTGAAATATATCCATTGACCAGCTTTTCTTAAATTGTGTTATGCAAAACACTAGAAGTTCATAAGATATTAGGTAGTTGGTTAAAAAAATAGAGTGCATGGTTAAATAAATTTGGGAAACTTTGTGTTAACTTTGAATAGATTGCTCTCCTGTAGTGTTTCTCAGAACCGTTTATATATAACTGGGAATTGTGAGTCTTTAAGAAAATCATTTAGTATACAGCATTGTCTAAACAGATTTAATCATAGCACTTTTTGTGAAAAACACCTAGAGTTCTGGTCACTCCTCAGAATTATGAGGATTTCCTTTCATCTGGAAAGTAGAGTTTGAGCTTTTGGAGGTTTCCAACCTCAATCTTCTCCCCACTCGCTCACACCTCACAATGAGTATCTTGTCTGTCACCAGGTTTCCCAGCCACCTCCAGGTATGTATGTCCTAGTAGTTATCACTCCAGTCCTGACTAGGTTCATGCACAGGCCAGAAAGCTGGAGCCCTGCCTCTTACTTTCCCTGTACAGTATGTTATCAGTCCTAACAGATCTGTCCCTTAACATCTCTAATCAGTCCTTTTCTCTATCCATATTACAGATCTTTCCCATTTCCTACCTTGAAAATTGAAACAGATTTCTATTTTCCTAATTTCCAGGCAAGCTCCTTTCTGGAACATTTTGAATTTCCTCTCTTTATAACCCTGCAGTACCTACCAAAATAAAGCCAACATCAAGACAGGACACAGAGCTTTTCAACTTCATCTCCTCTCACTCACTTCCTCTAAGAGTTTGATAGAATTGGCTGGAGCATTTTGTAGTTTGCCAAGTCGCCTCTTTCTAGCCCTTGTGCTGGTCTGAAATGCCTTTCACCACTTTGTCGGAGGCCATCTCTTAGTCCTTCAGGTGACACGCCTATAACCTAGTTTTGCAGACATTATCTGGGGCATGTATTATAGTAATTTTGTGTTTTATTACAAAAGTTTGAATTCTGAATGTGGAAATCATATCTTATGAATCTTTGTGTCCCCAATTACAATAGCAACAGAAAAAACAAAGTACATGAGTGTAAGAAAGATAAAAAATATGTGTTATTAAGAAAAAATTTGCATATAATCTAACGTCTCAAAGACATGAACAAAATTATGTTTTTTCATGGGAAAATTTAATATCATGAAAAATTTCCCTAGGTTAAGTTATCCATTTAACATGATCCCCAAGATAATAATATAGCTTTTTGATTTTTTAAAACAATTAGACAAACTGAATCTATCAATCAAATAAAAATAATAGATTGAAAATATTGGAAAAATATTGGAAAAGGAGGATAATATATGGGGGAAGAAGAATATCCTGGCTAGGTGTTTCTAAGTAATATAAAACTTTGACTACAGTGTAAGGGTATGAAGAAAGACAAATTAGGGTCTGGCACTGTGGTCACCTGCAGTGCTGGCATCCCATTTGGGTGCCTATTCAAGACCTAGCTGCTCTACTTCCAATCCATCCTCTACTATGGCCTGTGAAAGCAGTAGAAGATGACCCAAGTCCTTGGGCACCTGCACCCACATGGGAGACCTAGAAGAAGCTCCTGGCTCCTGGCTTTGGATAGACTCAGCTCCAGCCGTTGCAACCATCTGGAGAGTGAACCAGCGGATGGAAGATCTCCCTCTCCCCGCCTGTCTCTGTCTCTCTGTAACTCTGCCTTCCACATAAATAAATAAATCTTTTCCAAAAAAATGAAAGAAGAAAAGAAATTAGTGAAACAAAATAGAAAGTCATGACAGAGACTGGGACAGATGTGAGGATTGAGCACATGTTTAAAGTGGCATCTTATATCTGCAGGGACCAATAACTGGTGTAGGGTCCACTGGTCTATTTTGAAAAATATTCTTTTGTTTTACCATATAAGTGGCAATTAAATGAAATGTTTCCATATGAATACTAAAAGTATTAAAGAAATACTTTAGTAAGCCACAGGAGAATGTTTTTTATAGTTGGAGTAGGGAAAAGGTTTAATGGAAAAAAAAAATCCATAGAAAGAAGAGTGATAAATTTGACTACAATAAACAAGAATTTCTGTATGCAGAGATCAACATAAATTCAGGAAATAATGGGCAAAACAGGGAGAAATATTTTCAACTCCTATCACAGATGTAGGGCCAATTTACCTAATATATAAGACGTTATCACTTATCAGTAAGAAAAGACTAATTAACCAGTAAAAATAAGTAAAAAATGATGAGATAGTTGTCATAAAACAAAATCTAAGTGCTTCTTCAACACAGGTAAAGAGACATTGGATGGCAACTGTGAGAGCTGAAGTCCTTGAGGGCTCAAGTGGGGATGGGGCTCTGGGCTTCATCATTCCCCCTGTCTCCCCCCATATTGACAGCATTTGGGGAGTGAACCAGCCAATAGGAGTGCTGTCTCTCTCTCCCCCTCCTCTCTCTTTAAAAAAGAAAAAAAGAGGCAAAATGATTCCATTCATAGAAATTGGAAAAATTGAGACACACTGACCTACTCATATCTTCTAGATTAGCAAATATAAAGTTTTGATGATGAGTTTTGTTAGAAAGTGTGGGAGAAGAATATTTTCTCATAGATTGTTGGTAGGAGTTTAAATGGGTGTCACTTTTATAGAGGGCCATTTGGCAATATCTATCAAATTTACAAATAATCACACCCTTTTATTCACTAATTTTACATTTAGCAATTTAATTTACAGATGTATTTGGCATTGTTTTCATATATTTCCATTTTCCAATAGCACTACAATCTTAAATTAACACAAAAATGAACGTTTATTTCTACATCTTTTGGTGCACTGCTCTTTTCTCTCTCCCTTCTCCTACTTCTTCACTAGGGTCATCTCTCTTCCCACATTTTGTTTCAAATATGTCAACCTTTGTCATGAATCCAATCATGAACCTCACAAATGTGTTTCCCCGAACTTTCTTTCCTTTTTTGAAAGATTTATTTATTTATTTATTTATTTGAACAGCAGAGTTACAGAGAAGTAGAGGCAGAGAGAGAGGTGACTTCCATCCACTGGTTCACTCCCCAGATGGCCGCAATGTCCAGAGCTGTGCCAATCCAAAGCCAGGAGCCAGGAGCTTCCTCCGGGTCTCCCATGTTGGTGTAGGGGCCCAAGGACTTGGGCCATCTTCTACTGCTTTCCCAGGCCATAGTAGAAAGCTGGATCAGAAGTGAGTGGCCGGGACTTGAACCAGTGCCCCTATGTGTTGCTGGCACTGCAAGAGGCAGCTTTACCTGCTATACCATAGCGCTGGTCTCCCAAACTTTCATACTTCAAAAATTCCTAAAGTTAGTAGAAAACTTAGGATAAAGAACATGGATATTTTTAGCTTCTATTTTGAAACTGAAAAGCTAGCATTTTATGAGTATTTCACCTAGAAAAGTAAGTCCTAAAAATTCTTGAATGCTATCCACTGCTTTCCCAAAATGCCTACAGCTTTTTAACAATGTTACAGTTTTAGGGTACTGCTTTGATCAAATGTTGTTCACTTATTTTAACTTAACAGGAAAATGAACAAAATATGTTACATGGAGTTACTTGGATAGAATATTTGTGGAGCAGTTATAAACTATAAGGAGTATTTTGACCTTCATGTTGTCCTCTGGGGAGCAGTTTAAGCTTTAAGCTTTTGTAAAAGAGTTCTCACACCTAGGACCACATGCTGGGTGTGCTGCTCTGGAGAGGCAGGTGGTGAAGTCTATGCCGAAAGATTTACTCTTCTCTAGTAGATGTAATAAAAAACAGAATCTAATCAATAACATTGTTAAAGGAGTCCCAAATCGCATTATTCCAAGAGCATTAGGAATAATTTTTTTCCATGTCTGACTAAAAGTATTTTATTCTCCCAATCCCAGAAAAAAAGCAAAAAAACAAAAAGAGCATTTGAAAGACTTTAATGTGAGAGAATATTACTTAGAATCTCATCGTATTTAATTAACAATTTGGGTTACTAAACAGAAAATGTATGTAAAATGTGTTGATGGTGAGCAATGCACTGAAGTAGAGCAGTAAGTCTTATAACCAGAAGCAAACATGATAAAAGGGACTATATCAGGTCATGTTATACAAACCAAGCAAAATTAATATCAAATACAGTATTGTGGGAGATTGCAAACTAACTATAACTGTGATATGATAGTAGATTGGCAGAAAAAAAGAAGGGAGGAAGGGAGGGAGGGAAGGAAGGAGGGAGGAGGAGAGAGAAAGGAAGGAAGAAAGGAAGAAAGGAAGGAAGGGAGGAAGGAAGGAAGGGAGGGAGGGAGGGAGGGAGGAAGGAAGGAAGGAAAAGAAAGGGCCTCATTCAGGAACTGCAGGGTGCTGGTCCTGACCACCATGCAAATCCAGACTGGCAGCCCAGCATTCCAGTTTACCTCCTCTGAAACTCCATGAACAGCACATATTTTCCTGTAGTTTCAATTCTTAACACTTCATAATGCTTTTATCCTAACTGTACGGTACCTACCACACTTACTTTTTAAACCTTTTCATATTTTTTCCTGAATGAAATTTTCTTATTTTTCCTTTTCAACTAAGTTTTTAATGGAAGTAATCTCAGCTTGTAATTTCAGAATTTCCCAATTGTATAGGGATGTAAACATTAGAATGCCTTTTGTGTTATACCTTATTGGATTTTAAAAACAGCTGAATGGAGTTTATTGTATGTAAGTCTCGCATTATAGTGAGTGAAACACTTCAGATGGTTAATAGTACTTGCTTTGCAACTTATAGACCTAGAATTTTACTCAGTTTTGCAATAGAATATTATTTTCATTTTAGTTAGGGTTAGACAGGAAATTTAATCCTCATACTTGAAAAATGTTTGCAAACCCTGATTATAATCTATTTGCAAGCTATAGTTTTGAAATTCACCTACATAAAATTAAAATGGATAACTGGTACAAGAATTTCATTTCCATTCATGTTTGGTGTAAAGCTGGAGTCCCTGAGATAAGTCTTTGCCATTTTGTGTGTTCCTGTTAGATAATAAAGAATGAAGGACACACTGCGCTGATCCGAAGGCAGGAGCCAGGTGCTTCTCCTGGTTTCCCATGGGGTGCAGAGCCCAAGCACTTGGGCCATCCTCCACTGCACTCCCGGGCCACAGCAGAGAGCTGGCCTGGAAGAGGGGCAACCGGGACAGAATCCGGCACCCCAATCGGGACTAGAACCCGGTGTGCTGGTGCCACAAGGTGGAGGATTAGCCTATTGAGCCACGGAGCTGGCCTGCAGCATTCTTTAATTGACAGCAAGCACACCTGCTCACCTGCCACAGACATGTGCATGGAGGGCTGCTGGGAACTGGTTCTGCCATTATTTCTGAATCACAGATTCTTATAAACTTGTGGATAAAGAACACTGTTTTGTTGAGGTTTTTTGTTTGTTTGTTTTCCTTTGGTTGCTTTGTTTTTTGAGCTGCTTATTTTCAGATTGGAACTGGAGTTACAGCAAGAACTAAGGGAGAGAGATGTGGTGATGAGTAGCTTCCCCATCCTGATGAAGTCCATGATATTCTGGCTTAAAATATCTTCTGAAAACAGCAGTGCCTAAATTGTCTAAAAACTGTTTTAAATGTTTATTCATTATTTTAAAATTTTATGTGTTCAGTACCTGTTTCTTCATTCTCCAGACACCTCTTTAGCTGAAATACCTATGAAGTTATAGCAATGGGCCTCATTGTTAATCTGAAAAAAGTACAATAAAAATACAGTAGAGGATGCAAAAAGTCTGCAAACATCGGGAAATTTAGAGGTAGTTCATCTCTAGGGAAGAAAAACATATTGAGAGTGTTTTGTGTGAATGTAACAAATGTACTTTTTAAATTTTTTTACGGTTCAGCATTTATTAAGTGAGGGCTTTATAAAAGGGGAAGGAGTTTAGAAAAGTGGGCTGGGAAGTCCATAGCAGGTAGAGAGCAGGCTGGGAGCCATGTGTGAGAAATCTACAAGCCTGAGCCACATGGAGCAAAGTGTGTGGTTAGGAAGGAAGGCAGGGGCGGAGGTGGGGGGGGAATGAGGAGGAGGGGGCATCGGCCAAAAGAACGTGCATCCAGAGGCTTGAGAGAACTAGCACAAATGTGATTTTTTAAAAAAAGATTTATTTATTTATTTGTAAGTCGGAGTTACACAGAGAGAACAAAGAGAGAGAGAGAGAGAGAGAGAGAGAGAGAGAGAGAGAGGGAGGGAGTCTTCCATTCGCTGGTTCACTCCCCCAGATGGATGCAATGGCCAGAGCTGCTCTGATCCAAAGCCAGGAGCCAGGAGCCAGGAGCTCTTCCGGGTCTCCCACGCGGGTTCAGGGGCCCAAGGATTTGGGCCATCTTTCACTGCTTTTCCAGGCCATAGCAGAGAGCTGGATCAGAAGAGGAGATGCCGGGTCTCGAACCAGTGACCATATGGGATGCTGGTGCTTCAGGCCAGGGCATTAACCTGCTGCACCACAGCACCAGCCCCAATTTTTTTCTGAAAGCTTTATTTATTTTACTTGAAAGAGTTACAGAGATGGAGAGAGAGAGAGAGAGGAGAGAGAGAGAGAAATCTTCCATCTGCTGGTTCACGCCCCAAATGGCCACAATGGCCAGAACTGGGCCAATCCAAAGCCAGGAGCTTCTTCTGAATTTCCCACATGGTTTCAGGGGCCCAAGGGCTTGATTAGAACAGGAGCAGCCCATATGGGATGCCAGCATTGCAGGCAACACCTTTACCCACTACGCCACAGTGCTGGTCACAAAAATGAGATTTTAAAACATTTATCCTCTGTTTCTAGATCGCCCAAGCCCCCTGTGGCAGTAGACACTGTGGTTGGGACAGAGGATGGCAGGCCATGTTCCCTGGCTCAGTACTGGACCCCTACTGAGGCTGAGTGGTTGGGAACAGATCAGAGCTTTAAACATTTGACTGCATGTGTTGTTTGCAAAGCAATCCACCTTAACTTGGTGGTATTATAAACCAATTTTGGAAATGCTTTATTGTATTTTTTAAAGAAGATTCACCTTGTTGAAGTAGGTATGTGCTTCCAATTCTCATCCTATCTTCATAATGAAACCAAGGTTTTTTTTAGATCCTGTATTTTCCAAGGGTCCATTGTTGAGAGAAATCGCACACACCAAATGTGAGTTTTACTCATGGTAAAATATTCATGCACTTTGGTCAGAAAATGGGGCAGAAGTAGCAAATATCACAATCCACCATGGTGAAGGGTTAAAGGACTGGAGTCTTTTATGTTGCCCTTTTATTTTGCCTGGCTTCTCTTTTTGAGGGAACTAAACTGTCTGATCATAACTGGCAGAAATTTGTGATAGCAATAAGATTGTGTGTTTTTGTACTATGAAGTGCTTTGAGCGAATTGTCTGTATAACGTGAATCAATTTAGTGGGTTATACTATCCACTTAGAGATTGTTCCCCTCCTTGCACAATGAATATACTGTCCTTATAAACTATTTCAAACAGAGTTAAGCCCCTAAGGAAAAGAATAACCTATATACCACCAAAATGTTAATGTTAGATCTTTTAAAAATCTTTAAATGCACATCTATTTACAAAAACTCATTTGTTCACTCACTCATTCACTTATTTGTTCATCCAATAAATACTGAGTGGAGACAATGTGTCTGACTTTGTCCTAGGACCTGGGGACATGGAAGTGAACAGCACAGATAAGGCTTATATTCCCACTGGGGAAGTTACTAGAATTGCAAAGGCACATAATACATAATCAAGGCCCTGCTAAGTGAAGGAAATAAAGAGCTTGGTGTGATGGAGAATCTTTGGGGGGCCTGTGCTGTGGCGCAGTGGGTTAATGCCCTGCCAGCATCCCATATGGATACCAGTTCAAGTCCCAGCTGCTCCAATTCCGATCCAGCTCCCTGATATGGCCTGGGAAAGCAGTGAAAGATGGCCCAATCCTTGGGCCCCTGCACCCGTATGCAATACCCAGAAGAAATTCTTGGCTCCTGACTTCTGAATGGTGCAGCTCTGGCCATTTTGGCCATATGGGGAGTGAACCAGCAGATGGAGGACCTCTCTCTCTCTTTCTCTCTCTGCCTCTCCTCTCTCTGTGTAACTCTGACTTTCAAGTAAATAAATAAATCTTAAAAAAAAAAAAAGAATCATTGGACATGGCAGATGGGAACTTACTCATCAGGAGATTTAATTCCAAATCAAAGGAAGAGAAGGAACAAACCACATAAAAGTTAGAGTGGAAAACATTTCAGGTAGAGAATACCAAGCGTACAAAGTTTTTCATCTACTTTTTTCTCCCATTAAATATAAATGTCATAATTCTTTATGTAAGACTCTTATGGTATTTCAGAGTTTGGAGTTTTCTGAACTTTTCAAATATAAAATAGCTGAAATATATAGATCCAGTAACATTTCCAGCAGTGTTTGGGGCAGTACCCTGAAATCAAACATTAATATTTATATAGTGAAACTAAAATAATCACATGCTGTGATATAACAACTATGAATAGCTTTACTCCAAATTAGGTTCTGCAGTCAAATGTGTACTGATCAGGTCAAATATTGCTGCCAGATAGGTTATCTATGCACTTTTGAGTTTCTACACTTTTTGGATTTCAAGAGAATAGGTGAAGGGATTGTGCAGCAGTATTCCATGATGCAAAACACTATAATT
>JADBBT010001809.1:0-13855 GCA_015711505.1 Sylvilagus bachmani | reverse complement strand
ACACAAACAAGACTAGTGTCTGCCAATACTAACTGATAGAATCAAAAAGGGAGAGAATGATCCAACATGGGAAGCAAGATACACAGCAGACTCATAGAATGGCAGATGTCCTAAATAGCACTCTGGCCTCAGAATCAGCCCTTAAGGCATTTGGATCTGGCTCAAGAGCCCATGAGAGTATTTTAGGCATGGAAAGCCAAGACACTCTGGGAAAAAAAGACCTAAATGAAAGATCTTTGCGGATGAGATCCCAGTGGAAAGAACAGGGCCATCAAAGAAGGAGGTACCTTTCTCTGAAGGGAGGAGAGAACTTCCACTTTGACTATGACCCTGTCAGACGAAGATCAAAGTCAGCGAATTCAAAAGGCTTCCATAGCTTTGACAACTCATGACTAGAGCCTAGGGAGATTACTGACGCCGTAAACAAGAGTGTCAAATTGTTAAGTCAACAACAGGAGTCACTGTGTACTTACATCTCATGTGGGATCTGTCCTTAATGTGTTGTCCAATGCGAAGTAATGCTACAACTAATACCAAAACAATATTTTACACTTTGTGTTTCTGTGTGGGTGCAAACTGATGAAATCATTACTTAGTATATACTAAATCAATCTTCTGTATATAAAGATAATTGATAATTAAAAAAATACTTGTTGTTAAATTGGAAATTGCATAGAAAATTAATCAATTTTTAAAAAAATATCATTTAGGATCTCTGTACTTAATGTACTGTACATTGTGATTTAATGCTATAACTTGTACTCAAGCATTATTTTTTACTCTGTGTTGCTATGTGAGGGCAAACTGTTGAAATCTTTACTTAATATATACTAAACTGATCTTCTGTATATAAAGAGAATTGAAAGTGAATCTTGATGTGAATGAAAGCGGAGAGGGAGCGTGAAAGGGGGCAGGGTTGTGGGTGGGAGGTAAGTTATGGGGGGGGAAGCCATTGTAATCCATAAGCTGTACCTTGGAAATTTATATTCTCAATAAAAGTTAAAAAAAATTCTTAAAACATTTGAATTAAGTTCAAGATTAAAATAAAATTAAAACCCACTCTAGGGAGAAGGACAGACAGTCTAATATATATGGAAATTTGATAGAATTTTCCAACTAAATTAACATGAAAATATTTGCATTTTGAAAGTATATTCAAAATCAAATTAGTCCAAAAATATTTATAGTTCAAACATGACAGACTTAGAATCGTTACAACTCCTCCCACTGTGATGATATACTACAAAGCAACAGATTTCACAGTGATCTTACAATCATGATTCAATTAACATATCTGAATTGTTTTCTTTTAAAATGAGAGAATAAAGAAACTCAAAAAAGGTAAACACTTCTTAATTCAACGAGACAAATGACAACTTCTATTATTACATCCCTAAAGGCAAGAGACAATGAACTGGGATAATATAGTTGAATAAGTAATTTGTAATCAAATATATTAAGTTATTGTAAACCTGAAGGAGCTCTGATTTAGTTATGGTTTGCACATGACTTTATTAGGATACCGTACAAAGTTCATGAAGAAAATGAATTCAATAAGTTATTTTGTTGGCCCTTGTATCTATATCTATAATCTAAACAATACAGGATAAAGGGAATGAAAATGCTTATCAAGTTTTCAAATTCTGTAAAAGATTCTCTCCTTTCATTTCCTGATCCTAAAAAACTTAAATTAGAATCCTGAGATTACTAAATATAATTAGTTTAATTTTTGGGCTTGTGATCCAAGTAAAAGGCTGGTAATGTTGCTAAAATTTACGAGCCATTTGAATTATTTCCACACATAATGAAATATTACTGCGATTTCTACTGACTCTTGAAAATTGGGACATAAACATTTAGAGAGATTAGGATTCTAATTCTGCTCTGTGTGTTTCTGCACCACATGTTTTCCCATAGTAAATGAAAAACTGATTAGTGCTTTGATTTTTTCAATTTTATTTTATTTTTCTTATTAAATCTATGAAAAATTAGTCATTCACTTTTGATAATTACTTTCTGTGTCTAAAATATGTACATCTGAATTGATAAATCTTTTACATTAGTCAAGAATTTGGATTTTGATGGTTCTCAGTAAACAAAGAAAGGACACAACCACATTTTCATAGATTAACACTGCTTTTCTCCCATAATATGGTAAGCAATGTCATCTAATATTGGAAACGTTGACAGAAATGTTTAATTTCACTAATCACCCTGACAGCAGAGAAGAAGTTGAAGTCAATGTGTTTTAAGTAAGCATCTTCTTGTTTCTTCATCTTGATTCCTTGCTTTCAGTCTTTTAAAATGTTTTAATTTTCAACAATCTTTTAGATAATATGCTTACTATTTTTCAGCTTCAACACATAATTTTTTGTTTACTATTAAATACTGAAAATTACTGACACTGAAAACAGTAAATGTGTTCCTTTGTTCGATATTTTGTAATTTGCTTCATTGTGGTGTGTATTGGAGGGCTAATCTGCTCATCGTAAAAGAAGTCTAGGAAGAGATTGTCAGGAGAAATAAAGCTATGTCTCTTGCGTAAACCAGTATAGCTAAGAATTAACCAATCATGGCAAATTGATAGACAAGAAAATGTCTCAAAAATGCAAGAATCATTGCCTCTAGCACATTGAAAATGGATCAGCTTTTAGAATTCAGCAGATCTAATGATAATGGTAATTCATAGTCCTGTGTAATTTAGACTTGAATTTATAATACTTTGGAGATTTTTGCAACATAAAAAGCTGTAGTGCCAAAATCATGTTGTCTGCCCAGGATTGCTTTTAGCATGTGATTAACCTCCCAAATGATAACATTTTCCAAAAGTCCTCTTAGGAGGTCACACATTGGGAACAGCAAATAGAGTATAATGGCTGACATTATTTACTAGCTACTAGTGCTGCTATTTGTTTGTCACATAATGGTCTCTCATTTTATCATTTATGTAACTGGTGATCATTAGCATACAGGTTTACAGTACTTCATGTAAAATGAAAGGGGAAAGAGCAAGTGAGTAAAACTAATTTACTTATAAAATGGCAACTTAAGGAAATGTATTTCGAAAGAATGACATTTCCTTGAACTCATCTTTTCATAAGTTCCATTTTTAAGGCCCTTTAAAAGGAGACCTCAGTGTTCCAGTAAAATTGCTAGAGCGGTAAATGTTCCATCAGACTTGCTTTATTCAATCTTCTACTTAAGAACTTCAGAATAAGTATAATAATCACAGTAATAATGTTGCTATTAAATTTTCACCACAGTCCTTCCTAAGAGCACATGGTACACTATGTGGCCACAGTGAATCACATTCTTTAAAAATTCTCTACGAACACTGTGTATTTGTTAAGATCTGCTATGTGTTATACGATTCCTGAAGAGAATGGGAAATATAAACGCACTTACTGGCTTCTCTAGTCATATGCTAGTTGGCTAGACAATTTCCCAGGCTAGATGACAGATGCCTTATAAACATTATTCAGTAATTCTCTGATCATTTTTTTTCAAAACTTCTTCACAATTTTGTGAGACACATCCTTTCATCCTTTCTCCTACTAGAGTTTTTTTTTTTTATCCTAGTGTGCAAAATATTGCAGCATCTAACAAGAAAACTGTTTCCTTCACTCCTCTGTCAATCACATGTGGCAATCAGATTTGTCAAAGATGGTAGAAGAATGAGGGCAATAACAGTATTTTAGATAGTCATTATAGGATCTGTGAGAACATATGTAAGTATGGACTGTCCTCATGAGTGACTTAATTAAAGTTTAAAGAGCTCTGACCTCCTCTGAATGAGAATTACGTAAATACAAGACAATCATCATCAACACTGGAAATTATATGTGAGTCAAATCAAGGCTACATTAAGTAGGCTGAGTTGAGGGCACTTGGATAATGTTTTGACATAATTTTCAATTATGCTTTTTCAGTTATGGTGTTCTGCTTTTTCTAGCCATGCCAGATTTCCTTATAGCATCAGAGTGACTATTTTTTAATAATCATTTTTGGTTATTTGATGATACCATCCTTTGTAACTGTTTAATGATTACAATAAGTACATAATGCACTTAAATTTGCAAAATTTACCATTTTTGGCAGCACATTAGCTACGGAGGTTGGTTCTCAAAAGAAGAAACCACTTCTGCTGTTTTACTATAGGGGATTTGATGGGAGGTGGTATGATTTGATATATTATTGGAGTTTCTCCTCATCTCCATTATTTATTATCTAAGAGATGTTAAGTGACTTGTTTTTCATATCATCAAAATGGTCACAAAAATTCATCCCTTGCTCCTCACACTTTTTTTTTTTTTTTTTTTACTAGACAGAGTTAGACAGTGAGAGAGAGAGAGAGACACAGAAAAAGGTCTTCCTTCCTTTGGTTCACCCCCAAAATGGCCGCTATGGCTGGCGCGGCGCCAATCCGAAGCCAGGAGCCAGATGCTTCCTCCTGGTCTCCGATGTGGGTGCAGGCGCTCAAGCACTTGGGCCATCCTCCACGGCCCTCCTGGGTCACAGCAGAGAGCTGGACTGGAAAGGAGAAACCAGAACTAGAACCCGGCACCCCATATAGGATGCCGGCGCCACAGGCAGAAGATAAAGCATGTGAGCCACGGCACTGGCGCCTCCTTACACTTATTTTTAAAATCATATAAATAACACATGCTGAAATTATTTTTTAAAATAAATATAGGTGTTATATTTATTTATATAATATATATTTATATATTATATTTATATAAATTTATATAAAATTTATATACATTTATATATTAAATAAATATAAATATTTATTTTCATTTCTCTGAGATAAACGTCTATGCCTCTAAATACCAGGGCATGTGGTAGTTGCATTGATGCTTTTTAAGATCACTACCAAAATGTTTAGAAAGTAGCTGTATCAATTTACATTCCTACCAGCAAAGTATGGATTTTTCAATTTCCCTTTGTTCTTACCAGCATTTCATATTGACATTGTTTTTCATTTTATCTGTTTCCATAAGTGTTTAACGTTATCTTATTGTAGTTTCATTTATTTTCTTAATTTCTAGGCAATTTTTTCAACCTTTTTTTATGTATTTCAATGTCTTGTTGTAAAATATCTGCTCACATCTTTCGCACATTTCTTTTCATGCTTACTCCTTGAGTTTGAGAGTTCTTTAGACATAAAACAAACTTTTTCAGATATATAATTTTCAATCATCTTGATTCTCAGGAAAAAATAGTTTCAACTTAGACGAAATCATTTGTCAATATCCCATTTATCCTATGTCATGTCCAATTTGATGTTTGCCTAAAATATCCCATTTAGTGAGAACACTAGTACTCTTCTACATAATTTCTCTAGATCCCTTAAACATTTCAAAATAAATTAAGAATTAAATAATTGGGGCACATTTGTGTTTTTTCTGAGTTGTCTATTCTGTTGCATTAACTTATGAGTTTATATCTTGATTAGTAACACACTGACTGAAGACTACAAGTATACAGTATCTCTTGGGAAGCTATTATTTCAATTTATTATTTTTCACAACTGCTTTTAGTTTTCTAGAACCTTCCCTTTCCATTAGAAGTTATTATTTTTATGCTTGTTTCAGAGGCAGAGTGGGACATTTGCAGATACAAGTGATTTTATTTCTTGTTTTGAAACATGTAGGAATTTCATTTTTTTTCTTGCCTATGACTCAGCTTGAAGTTCCAGTAAGAGTGATGAGAGTGGGAATGTTTGCCTGGTTCTAGATTTTAGGGAAAAGTTAAAAAATTTCATCAAGTATGTATGATATATATAGCTGTGTGCTATGTAATTATTTTGTGATTGTTCTTTAACAAGCTGAGGATGATCCCTACTATTTCAGTGTAACAATGATTTTTTAGCATTTTTTTATTATTTTGTCAATTAGTATTTTGTGGCATTTTGATTTTTGTTAATCAACTGGTGTAATCATGGAATTTTTTCTTTAATCAGTTGATACAATAGATTACATTGCCTGGATGTAAAAAATTGAACCAGGTTTGCATACCAATGACAAAATTCATTTCATGTGATCTGTTATTATTTTCATATTGATATATTAGATTTGCTGATATTTTGATGAAATTTTTTGTGTCACATACATTAGATATTTTGTCTATAGTTTTCTTTTGTGAAAGTTCTTTTTTTAGGTTAATACTGGCTCAAGCTAGGTAAAATGTGTTACTTCACATTTTCTGGGTGAAATAGTACAAAATTTGTGTAAACTTTTTAAAAGCTTTTTTCAAAGTTCTGTAGTAGAATAATTTTGAGACTGATATTATCTTTTCAGAATCATTTTCATGACAAATTATATTTCTTTAAAGTTTACATAACATTCAACTGATTTATTTAGCTTTGTAATGGCTTTGTTGGCTCATGATGTTAAAAATTGATATTTACTTCTAAGTTATTTTATTTTGAAGTGTCAAATTCCTATTGCAATCCCTTATTATCCTTTTAAATTATGCACTTTCCATTATATTATCTTTGATGGCTTTTATCCTTTTATTGTTAGGTGTCTTAGAGGTTCATAAATTAAAAAAATATATCTTTTCAAATACTGTTAGTTCCATTAGTTTTCTCCATTTAATTTCTGTTTTCAATTGTAGTAATTTTTCCTTTTGTAGTTATCAATTCTTTCCTTCTGATAGTATTTATTTTGCTATTCTTTCTCTAGAATATTGCAGTAAATATCCAGCTGATTAATTTGAGACCTTTTCGCTTTTCTATAACAATGTTATAAATTTTCCTCTTAGCGCTACTTTAATTGCATTCCATAAATGTTTTAGTGATGTTTCCTTTTTATTCAGTACTATATATTTTACAATTTTCTTTCAAATTTTTTTTTTTGCCCATAGATAATTTAAAATTGTGTTGTATGTTTTCAATAGCTTAGAGCTGTGTGTATTTCAATCAATGATTTCTATTTGATTCATTGTGGTAAGGTGATATAATTTGTACAATTATAATTTGATACATTTTTATTTTTTATTACAGTTCCAGGATTGTTTTCTTTATTGGCGACTATATCAAAGACAACTGAAAATAACATATACTTCATTTTTACATACATTTAACATATATATCAAAGACAATTGAAAATAACATATTTTATTTTAATATATATCTAACTTATACTTAACATATATTTTAACATAACAGTACATTTCAGGTACTCTATTAATTATCTCGGATAAGGGAAAACATACGATACCTGTCTTTTTGGAACAGGCTTATTTTACTAAGGATAATGGTTTCCAGATGTGTCTATTTTGTTTCAAAAGACAGAATTTCACTGTGGTCAAAGAAGATGCAAGGTAAGATTTTGATTGTTTTGATTTTGCTGAGATTTGCTTTATGGCCTAGAATATCATCTATACTAGAGAAAGTTCCATGCACTGATGAGAAGAATGTGTATTCTGCAACAATGGGGTGAAAGTTCTTCAGGTATCATTTAGGTCCATTTGGTCCATAATGTCGATTAGCTCTGTTGTTCTGTGTTGATTTTCTGTCTAATTGATCTGTCCATTGACAAATGTGGGGAATTGAAATCCCCTGTTATTATTGTATTGAAGTCTGTGTCTCGCTTTAGATCCATTAACATTTCTTTTAAATAGCCAGACACCTTGTAATTGGGTGCACATACATTTATTATAGTCACATCTTCCTGTTGAATTGATCCCTTAATCATTACAAAGTGCTTTTCTTCATTTCTTTTAATGGTTTTTATGTTAAAATCTATTTTGTCTGATACAGGATGGCAACACGTGACTTTTTTTGCTTTCTATTAGCATGGAAAATCTTTTTCCATCCTTTCACTGTCAGTCTGTATGTATCTTCATCTATGAGAATTGTTCCCTGTAGACAGTAAATAGATGGGTCTGTTTCTTAATCCATTCAGTTAGTCTGTATCTTTTAACTAGAGAGTTGAGGCCATTTACACTCAAGGTGACTATTGATAAGTATCGACTTGGCCCTGCTTCATTTTTCGGTAAATATTTCTATTATTTACTTTGGTTTCTTTTGTACTTTTATTAAGGGATTTTCTGCCTTCACATTCTTTAATAATGATGGCTATCTTTATGTGTTTCTGTGTTTAGCACATCCTTAAACTGCTTTTGTAATGTAATGCTGGATAAGTGGTGACAAATTCTTTCAATTTCTGTTTGTTATAGGAGCTCTTTATTTCATCTTCATACATAAATGAGAACTTTTCAGGGTATAGTATTCTGGGTTGACAATTTTGCTCTTTTAAGACTTGGACTACAGCTCACCATTCCCTTTTAGCCTATAGGGTTTCTGATGAGAATTCAGCTGTTATTCCAATTGGAAATCCTCTGAAAGTAATCTGGCACTTCTCTTGCGCAGATTTTCGAATCTTTGCTTTATGTTTTACTGCAGAAAGTGTGAATACAATGTGTGATTGGAAAGATCTATTCTGGTCACATCTTTTAAGAGTTCTATGTGCTTCCTCTACTTGGATGTCTCATTCTTTCCCAAATTATGGAAGTTTTCTGTAGTTATTTCACTAAATAAGTCTTCCAGTCCATTCTCTTTCAACACCTTCAGGAACTCTAAAGACCTGTATGTTAGGTAGTTTGATAGTATCCTATAAATCTCCAAAACTGTTTCAAGTTTTCTGTTTTCTTCTCATTTTTTTCTTGGACTGATTATAAGTTTTCCAAAGATTTGTCTTAGCTCAGATACTTTTTCTTCTGCCTCACCAAGTGTGCTGGTAAGGCTCTCCACCACAGTTTTTATTTTACCTATTGAATTCTTCATTTCTTATATTTTATTTTGATTTCTCTAAAATCTTAATTTTGTGGAAAAAGTTTTCACTCATGTCATGTATTATTTTCTTTTGCTTGTGGATTTACCTCTGTTTGCTTTTAAGTAATCCTATGATTTTTTTTTTAATTCTGTTCCTAGAATTTTCTCAATCTCTTCATTTTCACATTCTAATATTGAAATGGTGTTCTGTTTCTTTAGGGCCATCATTCTTATTATTGTTTCTTGAATTCCTGTTTGTTTTTAGGCATTTGTGGAGTTGATTGCTATTATTTTTCCTTCTGATGGCTTTTATCTTTGAGTTATGACTCTATGGCTTTGTGGGATGTCTGCACCTTAGTAAATATCAGGAGGATTGTGGTGAGTGTGGTCAGGACCTCTGGTCAGTGCTCCAGGGTGGGACAGTATTCAGGGTAACTCCCAAGTTGTGTGGGGGGGATCTCATGCCCAAGTTTTAGTCCCCAGTGTGTTCTGCTTCATCATCAAGTGATCTGCGTGGTCTTCACCATGAGCATAGTTCCTGCTACAATGACCTGCGCTAGGCAGCCAAGGAGGGCTGAGTGTGTGAATGATAGCAATTGCACCTTCTCATGTCGAGTACCCATGGTCTCAGCACACGAGGCTCCACTGTATTCGGGTGGAGAATTTTCCCTCTGCCCTGACAGCCTGAGAGTCAGCAGAGAGGCTGATTATCCTGAGACAGCTACGTCAAGATAAGGCTGTAGGCACCTCATGGTCCTATGTGGTTGCCCAGCCACCTACCAGCCCTTCTCACAGTCCTGGAACTGCGGATTATTTCCTACCCTGGATCTCTGGATCACACACATACACAAGAGCCCTGCCGAATGTTGCTGTCTCCCCACCACTGCCGTCAGCACTGCAGAGTAGATGGCTTCCTATCTCAGCTGGTTGCCGTGTGCATCCACGAAGGCTTTTGCAGCTCCTGCCTAAACCCAAAATGGTACCTGACATTTCTCACCAACGCAGCAGGCACTGTTGTAGGGAAGTTGCCGTGAGATAAACATGCCTCCTCTACTTGCACTTGTTCTGCAGGCAACTGCTAGCACCCAGGGTTCCAGTCCAGATTCACTCCACACTCTCCCTCTGGCTATATCACCATGGGTAGCTGCAGTCTCTTCTCACCTCCTACTCCAACCTGCCGCCTGCTCTGGTTCTTGGCACTGGTGCCTTGTGTTCATGTTCATGTTCTTGCTGTGCGTTTGCACCCCCAACACAGGTCCACTCATTCCTCTTCCTCTTCTAGGATTTCCAGTGCAGTTTTCTCCCCAATTTTTCTATGAGAGTGCACTTCCTACACTTATTTTTTACTGTTTATCCCTAGCCTAGCACAATATATTGTTCCCTAATCCATCATCTTGCAATCTACCCATACTTATTTTCAATATCTGTAATTTTTACTAAAAATATTGTCACAAATATTAATTGGATTTTTTAATCAAAGCTTTTTGGCTTTTCTTGTGAGCTAAAGTAGGAGATTAAAAGGTGAATTGAACATCAAAATAATTTTTTTAAGGCAAATCACAGTTTACTTTGGTACTAAGCAATGAATATATGATCTTTAATGAATGATAAATCTTTAATGGAATAATTCTGCATGAGATCCCAGTTTTATGAGAAAGTGGGATGACAACAGGATTCAATCAAAAACAGAGGGAAAAAGAGAAAAAAAAATGCTCAGCAAAGTAAAGAGAAAATAAAAAGGCCAGCAAATAAGAGCAGATTTCACTTATATAGTAGAATTCACCCATTAACTCCATGTTTACATCTTTAATAGTAATAGAGGTGTATTCTTATTTTGTTATTATTCATTTTTCTTCTTCTAAATACAAATCCTTTTTGGGATATCTGGGTTTTTTTTTGTCTCTGTGATTGTGGTTTCTTTTTGTCTCTCATGAAAAGTAACAGGGAATATCAATCCAACAGTTGAAGAAGAATAATAAATTGAAAGTATTCAAACACAAAAGGGTTTCCCATGAAAACAGGTTCTCTTTTTAAGAGAGGAATATTCACATCTATTTAATACTTTTAAATTATACAGTATTTTTCAACATCGATATCAAAGATGTTTAACATAGCTTGGGTGGTAAAGCATCACATGTAATCTAAACAGATCAAAGAGAAATGAAGAAAATACTGTCTTATCTGAGAGCAAGAAGTAGGCCATTGCTCAAACATCGTGCCTCAGCTTTAAAAATAAACTTGCAAAATTATTTAGGTAATCTAAAGATACTTTAAAAAGTTCATGGAGAAATGAAATTTAAAATCTTTGTAAAAATAATTTATTTTAAATACCATGCGTTGTTTATTTGTAATATGAATTATCCATGATTATTTTGAAAACCATTTGTTTGCAATATACATAGATTTCACAGCTTTTTGCACTGAAATAAACATATTGAATTCCATTTTCCATGAATTGTTGAAGTTCCCTCAAATATATTCATTAGAGAAAACAGAAAATGCCAAGGTAAAAAAAAGAACAATAAAATCAGCATTACACTCCCTAGAGATAATCACTGTGGATTATGTGCATGCATCCAGACCATGTCATCCGTGCGGATGCACATTCCAACTAAACGATATATTCAAATATTACAAAACTCAAATTACACTGATGCTATATTTTTCCAGACTGATACTTTTGCCTATCAACAATACTTTTTCCATGTAAATAATTGAACTTCTACAATATCCTTTTTAGTGGTTCAAAGAACTGAACAATAGAAATTTAAAAACATTTACTATGGTGGTTGGTACCTTTTATTATCGGTATTTAAACACTTTCAGAAACTAGACTTAATAAAATTCTAGATGATGTTTTATCTTAGAGCTTAAGAGAGGAAGGAAGGAGGCTAATTGAGAAAACTGCAACTTGCATCATCACACAGTGAACACGATTAACTTTTTAACCTAATTCTATACACAGTTAATGCTCCATAATGAACACATATATCTAAATTGATAGTGTGATTTTCATGCTTTTTTGTCCCTCCACAGTATAAGGATTGGTCATTCTTATTTGGAGTGGTTAAAATAGTAAATATTGAGTGAGTACAGGTGAAATTGTGAAATGAATTTTCGTGAGTAACAAGGTGTCAAAAGAGGAATGATCCCTCCTCTTCTATTCTGTTTCATTCTTCTCTGTTCTCTGTCTACATTTAGCATTAATCTATCTCCAATATCCATCTCCTCATATCATCATTTATACATTATACTTCATTCATAGGCTAGCACATTTTACAGAACTTAGGATTCATTGTGTTTTGAAACACAGTTTAATTATTTGTACAGTATATTTTTATTAAAGACATATTTCCCAGCTCATAACTCTATTCTTATGTTTTGACAACTGTTTGACTGCCTGTAGACCTCCCAGCCACTGACTTCTCATTTACTATTAATTAAATCTTGTTTTGATGAGTTCTTCATTTGTTTTATAATGCTGTAATCACTACTATCCAATTTATTTTCACTTTATTTCTCTTTTTCTTTAACTATGAGAAAGTATATAGTTTAGACCAATTATCATCCCCTCTGAGCCATCATCTCAATATTTGAAAGGATTGGTAAAATGAATTCTGACTAAATGTCCTCAATTTAAATTTATCCTCTTAAACATCTATCAATACTGCCATTTTGACAAAACATGTTTCTGCCTTGTATACAAGATAATGACTTCACACTTCCTCTCTTTTCATATCTGCTCAACTGATAGCTTTGCATCGCATTCCATTGAGAAAACTAAAACCATATGGATAGATTTCATCTCATTTCTACCAGCTAACACTATTCTATACCATATAATCTATCTGACTTCCAATTACAAGGACAGTAATGACCTTCATCCTGTCAAATATCAGTCCTTCTACTTTGATTGCATTTATTTATCCCAAATATTCCCCAAGATTTTCACTTATTTTTAATTGAATTCACCAGATTTTTCTGTTTGACTTTTAATTTTAAAAAGATACATGTGTTAATTTTGGATTATCTCAATTTAGGAATTTATAGTAAATTGATAATCTGATAGTTACTAGCCCCCTTTCCCTTTTTACTCAATAAAAATTGTCTGGAAAATATTGTTGTCATGCATCATCTTCAGTTATTTATTTTTCTCATTTTTTTTCTGTAAGCCAGTAAAGCCAAGCTTCTACTCACCTCTCTGAATTGAAGTTCTTGTTGTCAAGAGTATCAATCATCTTTATATTTCTTTACTCATCTTGTATGTTGTGCTGTTCAAAATGTGGTTCAAGGCCTAGCAACATTAAAATGTAAGATCAATTGCTCGGTATCTGCACTGTATTTATCCTCTGCCCATTATTAGAGGTGCCCAGAACTCAGTCCAAATCTGGAATCATCTTTGATTTCTACCTTTATTTTATCCCTACATTTGTTCTTCCAGAAAATAATTTCTGCTGACATATTGCTTGGAGAAAACATTATTTTCTATCTTCTGGATTACTACAATGACCTTATACAAGTCTATTTCCTTTCTTTTACCACTACAGTAGTTTTGGTTAATAGAAACCAGAGTGATACTTTTAAAATGTAAAACAGTTCATAATACTCCCCTGCTGGGTCTCCTTGCTGCACTTAGAATAAATTCAAATGCCTTATGATGGTCAGTGTGAATCTTTCTGAATCTGTCTAGTTACCATTTGTAGAATCAGTCTCATTCCTATTCAGATAATAGAAATATCCTTCATCTGTTAGCCATATTCATATCTTTTCAAAGGACCTGTTTATACTTAAAGTACACCACATGATGTTATGTGACACATATAACAGTTAAAAAACTTATTGTAGTAAAACATTAATTTTTTGATTGTCAATTATCTTTATATACAGAAGATCGATTTAGTATATACTAAGTAATGATTTCATCAGTTTGCACCCACACAGAATAACAAAGTGTAAAATATTGTTTCGGTATTAGTTGTAGCATTACTTCGCATTGGACAACACATTAAGGACAGATCCCACATGAGATGTAAGTACACAGTGACTCCTGTTGTTGACTTAACAATTTGACAC